>OX381720.1:2500-5000 GCA_947462335.1 Harmothoe impar | reverse complement strand
GGTTAGGGTTAGGGTTAGGGTTAGGGTTAGGGTTAGGGTTAGGGTTAGGGTTAGGGTTAGGGTTAGGGTTAGGGTTAGGGTTAGGGTTAGGGTTAGGGTTAGGGTTAGGGTTAGGGTTAGGGTTAGGGTTAGGGTTAGGGTTAGGGTTAGGGTTAGGGTTAGGGTTAGGGTTAGGGTTAGGGTTAGGGTTAGGGTTAGGGTTAGGGTTAGGGTTAGGGTTAGGGTTAGGGTTAGGGTTAGGGTTAGGGTTAGGGTTAGGGTTAGGGTTAGGGTTAGGGTTAGGGTTAGGGTTAGGGTTAGGGTTAGGGTTAGGGTTAGGGTTAGGGTTAGGGTTAGGGTTAGGGTTAGGGTTAGGGTTAGGGTTAGGGTTAGGGTTAGGGTTAGGGTTAGGGTTAGGGTTAGGGTTAGGGTTAGGGTTAGGGTTAGGGTTAGGGTTAGGGTTAGGGTTAGGGTTAGGGTTAGGGTTAGGGTTAGGGTTAGGGTTAGGGTTAGGGTTAGGGTTAGGGTTAGGGTTAGGGTTAGGGTTAGGGTTAGGGTTAGGGTTAGGGTTAGGGTTAGGGTTAGGGTTAGGGTTAGGGTTAGGGTTAGGGTTAGGGTTAGGGTTAGGGTTAGGGTTAGGGTTAGGGTTAGGGTTAGGGTTAGGGTTAGGGTTAGGGTTAGGGTTAGGGTTAGGGTTAGGGTTAGGGTTAGGGTTAGGGTTAGGGTTAGGGTTAGGGTTAGGGTTAGGGTTAGGGTTAGGGTTAGGGTTAGGGTTAGGGTTAGGGTTAGGGTTAGGGTTAGGGTTAGGGTTAGGGTTAGGGTTAGGGTTAGGGTTAGGGTTAGGGTTAGGGTTAGGGTTAGGGTTAGGGTTAGGGTTAGGGTTAGGGTTAGGGTTAGGGTTAGGGTTAGGGTTAGGGTTAGGGTTAGGGTTAGGGTTAGGGTTAGGGTTAGGGTTAGGGTTAGGGTTAGGGTTAGGGTTAGGGTTAGGGTTAGGGTTAGGGTTAGGGTTAGGGTTAGGGTTAGGGTTAGGGTTAGGGTTAGGGTTAGGGTTAGGGTTAGGGTTAGGGTTAGGGTTAGGGTTAGGGTTAGGGTTAGGGTTAGGGTTAGGGTTAGGGTTAGGGTTAGGGTTAGGGTTAGGGTTAGGGTTAGGGTTAGGGTTAGGGTTAGGGTTAGGGTTAGGGTTAGGGTTAGGGTTAGGGTTAGGGTTAGGGTTAGGGTTAGGGTTAGGGTTAGGGTTAGGGTTAGGGTTAGGGTTAGGGTTAGGGTTAGGGTTAGGGTTAGGGTTAGGGTTAGGGTTAGGGTTAGGGTTAGGGTTAGGGTTAGGGTTAGGGTTAGGGTTAGGGTTAGGGTTAGGGTTAGGGTTAGGGTTAGGGTTAGGGTTAGGGTTAGGGTTAGGGTTAGGGTTAGGGTTAGGGTTAGGGTTAGGGTTAGGGTTAGGGTTAGGGTTAGGGTTAGGGTTAGGGTTAGGGTTAGGGTTAGGGTTAGGGTTAGGGTTAGGGTTAGGGTTAGGGTTAGGGTTAGGGTTAGGGTTAGGGTTAGGGTTAGGGTTAGGGTTAGGGTTAGGGTTAGGGTTAGGGTTAGGGTTAGGGTTAGGGTTAGGGTTAGGGTTAGGGTTAGGGTTAGGGTTAGGGTTAGGGTTAGGGTTAGGGTTAGGGTTAGGGTTAGGGTTAGGGTTAGGGTTAGGGTTAGGGTTAGGGTTAGGGTTAGGGTTAGGGTTAGGGTTAGGGTTAGGGTTAGGGTTAGGGTTAGGGTTAGGGTTAGGGTTAGGGTTAGGGTTAGGGTTAGGGTTAGGGTTAGGGTTGGGTTAGGGTTAGGGTTAGGGTTAGGGTTAGGGTTAGGGTTGGGTTAGGGTTAGGGTTAGGGTTAGGGTTAGGGTTAGGGTTAGGGTTAGGGTTAGGGTTAGGGTTAGGGTTAGGGTTAGGGTTAGGGTTAGGGTTAGGGTTAGGGTTAGGGTTAGGGTTAGGGTTAGGGTTAGGGTTAGGGTTAGGGTTAGGGTTAGGGTTAGGGTTAGGGTTAGGGTTAGGGTTAGGGTTAGGGTTAGGGTTAGGGTTAGGGTTAGGGTTAGGGTTAGGGTTAGGGTTAGGGTTAGGGTTAGGGTTAGGGTTAGGGTTAGGGTTAGGGTTAGGGTTAGGGTTAGGGTTAGGGTTAGGGTTAGGGTTAGGGTTAGGGTTAGGGTTAGGGTTAGGGTTAGGGTTAGGGTTAGGGTTAGGGTTAGGGTTAGGGTTAGGGTTAGGGTTAGGGTTAGGGTTAGGGTTAGGGTTAGGGTTAGGGTTAGGGTTAGGGTTAGGGTTAGGGTTAGGGTTAGGGTTAGGGTTAGGGTTAGGGTTAGGGTTAGGGTTAGGGTTAGGGTTAGGGTTAGGGTTAGGGTTAGGGTTAGGGTTAGGGTTAGGGTTAGGGTTAGGGTTAGGGTTAGGGTTAGGGTTAGGGTTAGGGTTAGGGTTAGGGTTAGGGTTAGGGTTAGGGTTAGGGTTAGGGTTAGGGTTAGGGTTAGGGTTAGGGTTAGGGTTAGGGTTAGGGTTAG
>OX381719.1:68971336-69219568 GCA_947462335.1 Harmothoe impar | reverse complement strand
AGGTATCTCGGATGTTTGTCTCTAATATTTGATATGTGTAACACTGTGAAAGTATACCTTGTTACCTCAGACTGTAGAGGTCAGCTTAGAGGCAGATGGCCACGGGAATGACTCACCTGAGACGCTCACAACACAGTAGAGGTATTACGAAGCTACACTGTTGCTGAGAATGTTTCTCTATACATGCCATTTATAGTATTAGACCCCACTCCTATTACGTGGAGTGAGGAGGACATTATGAAACATTTAACAGCTCACTTGTGAAGGTTCCCCACCCGTACAACACATACCCCGTCACCTGAGACTGTAGAGTCCAGGAGCGCAGGATAAGTACTGCTCAATGATAGGGAGATGGCCACGGGAATGTTTCACCTGAAGCGCTCACAACACAGTAGAGGTATTACGAAGCTACGCTGTTGCTGAGAACATTTATCTATACATGCCATTTATAGAATTAGACCACATATGCCGAAATGATGCTTTATCCAGTTGGGTAGTCTTTATAACCTAACCCTTTCAGTGTTGCATTGTACTTTAATGCACCATGCACTTAATCCCAGGTTCAATCTCAAAACGAATCTAGATTAATGTATACAAGTTTCTTAACTTGTTTTATGTTTCTATTAAAGACAATACTAGTTGATAAACCAAAAACAGGACGTTATTTAAACTGTGATCAAATAGGGTTAAAAAGGCTGTCGGTTACTCAGCTCCCCTCTGCTACCCCGGCTGGACAATGTATAGATATAAGGACAAGTCTAAACGGTGTTAACTTGTCGGAACCACCATAGCATGAATGGCAGCTGAAGGGACAAGGATCTCTACAGACATATTAGCTGGTGTGGCCAAGAGTGCCAGGGAATAAAGATCATTGTTTACTATAACTTGACGAGGTGTTCACTTCTTGCACATTGTGAAGCTACAATACAGGCATATGTGTTCGCCTGGTTAGGGTACTTTTTTGACTAAGTTTCCCTGAGGCAAAGGTAAACTTTTGCAAAATCTCCTGAGGCAAGGGTTAATTTTGACATAAATCTCTCTGAATCGACACCATTTTTACCTCTATTCATTTTTAGAATATCCCTAAAAAAGGTACATGTATATATTTCCAAAATCTCCGAGTCAGATCCCCCCCAAAAGTGATGTGCCCAATAAAGGTGTTTTTTTTGTCAAATTCTCAGTTGAAACAGGTTTATTTCCAAAATACACCAGAAAAGGTCAATAAAACTCCCTGTGCAACATTGAATGGTTGCCCAGCCGCTCATCCTTGTCAATAAAAATCGAGTTATAAAGAAAGGTTCAGTTTTGACCACAAGAATTTGATCAATACTTTTAAAATGTCAAAATAGTCCTTTAAATACCTTCTTATGTTCCTTTCGTACATCATAATTTTATTGGTTGTAACCCTCTGTCAAGCATTCTGTGCGACATTTTCTCTACCCTTTAAGGGCTGCATAATACTATAATGCTTTATGCTCTTTATGATGCATGAGTGTAGCCCTAGTGAGTAACTCGACATTGCTATACCCAAGCATCATGCTGATCACTCTATGGGGTGGATTCACTCCCAAAGGACAATCAGGAAACTTTACACTTCCTACACAGATGAAGTAAACTTAACACACAGGCAGTAAAGTTGATAAACATGTCTAATTGTTAACACTTTGAAGCTAAGTATGCAGCCTTGGCGAGGGGAGTCACTAGAGCTGAAACCATGCATCTTGACGTCCAAAAGGCATACTGCGGTAAAGCACCATGAGGACCTTAAAGTTGAGCCTCCTTTAGATATAGCCCTGGTGTAACAGATTGGTAAGGCCACACTTTTTTTTGGGGGGGTTACGGACACCTTAAGAAATTGCAAAAGCATGGAGAACGAAATTTAAAAAAAAGTCGGACTCCCGGCATTTCACTTACATATGTGCGAAAGATTTGGACATACCAATGTAAGTGGGGAAAATATAAGGATTATCCAACAATAGAAAATCGATGATGTTTTAGTAAATTGATATTCTATTGTTTTCCTTTTAAAGATTGAGAAAATTTGAATAACTATTTCATCAGAGTGAGAGGTAGACCATTATTTTTCTATTGATTATAGCTTTCCAACGACATATTATACTGCATATTACTTTTATTTTTTTCCTTTGGATTGTTTTATCTGGATCCCACATCGGAGGTAATGAAAAGAGTGGATTTTCACAATTTTATTTCTATTCTGATTTTGGGCTTTTCCAGTGCGGCGGGCCCATAACCCAAATAAATAAAAATGTGTGGCCTAAACTTCAAATGGCTCTATAGAAAGCAAATATAGAACAAGTGAGGGAAATAAGAGCATATTGGCCATTCTGGAAGCCATCTTTAATTCCAGAGCAAGCTCACACATGATTTTACAGGAATTCTGAAGTATCTTTTAGCCATCTTCTGGGCATTTTCTGTACAAAACGTGGCTTCCCAGCTAACAAGAAACGTTTTCCAAACGTTTGCAAACGTTTCTATCTGGTTTAGGAGAAAACGTTTGGAAAGAGTTAACCAAAACGCTTTGGTAGAACGTTTTCTAAATGTCTAAAAAACGTTTGCACAAGGTTTGCAAAAGGTTTGCAGAAGGTTTGCTTTGGTTTGTAGGTACATGTACACTAAAAGTCACCCTGAGGACCGAACCCAGGACCTTTAGATTGGCAGTCCCAGGCTTTCCTGCCTGAGCTAACGAGGCATTTAGTATAACCAGGCTCAAAATAGAGTATTAGAAAACGTGACGTAGCTCATTAAATGCACACATAGCAGTAGCAATACGGATCTTTAGCAAACCCGACGTAGCTCATTTAACCCAGACGTAGCCTATGCCTTCAGCACTGCTACGTCTGCGTTTATTGAGCTTTTGCGTGGTTGCTAAACGTCCCTATTATAGCCTACAATTGGGTTAAAGAGATATTCCAGTGTTCAATATATTCTGATTTACCAATGATATCTTAAAATTGCTAAGCACTATGTTTGTTTGATATATAATGATGTAATAAAAGCAAAGAAAATTATGATTCATAGGCTAGATTTGGATATAGCAACATTTAAAAGTGGACCACCTTTTACTATGACCATCTAGGGGAGACAGCCTTTTTTCTCAACATCTTCCTACTTTATGAGAAATTGACCAACAATATCCTAACCAATATTCTCTGATGTATAGATGCGATCATCTGTAAAATGTCTAAACAATGAAAACAGCTAGTCAAAGGAAAAGATAAGCAGAATTAGAGAAAAAAACGGTGAAAGAAAATCCTAGTTCTTTGACCAATCTCTATCTGAAGAACACTAACCTACTATGAGGTTCAAGCATCACCTGCCAAGTTAGCCCTGGTCATAGAGCACTGGACTTTAGATCCACAGATCGCTGATTCGAATCCCACCCATTCTAAGAGTTGTTCAGGTGGTAGCCAAAATGCAAAAGATTATAGGTTTAGCAGAATAAGAACTATAAAACTATTATACTATTTGGTCAGATTTTACCCCAATTTTTGCTACTTATTCATACCTATACAATTTGGTTATTTTTTATGGAAAAAAACGTTAAACTAACGTTCATATAACGTTACAGACAAACGTTTGGCTATAACGTTATAAAAACGTTATTTAGTGTCAACGTTTTTACGTTAAAAAAACGTTCCATATACGTTTTTGCAGACGTTTGCAAACCTTCTAAAAACGTTAAATCCTGGTAATGTAAACGTTTTTTTGTTAGCTGGGTTGTTTGACCTGAGAGTCTAAAATCATTTGGCTAGTGTCTGATTGTGATGGTGGTTAATGTTTCTGAAGTGAGGACTCGGTGGTGCCCCGAAGTGGTTGTGGAGGGAACTATTAAATTCTCACATCATGCTGCAAACTGCGCACATGGACATGGAGAGAGTCTCACAGGGGCCACCAGGGAGGTCTTACATAATGGTTCTCAACCATTATGTAAGACCTCCCTGGTGGCTTGTTTTATCTTTCTTAGAAATTGGTGATTTTTAGCTGATTAAGTATTAGAATTATGAAAAAGAATAGAAAATCCCGGCTAAAGTAAATGATCTGAATTGAAATGGTATCACTCTGACATATGTGTATTACATTTTACTGCTTGGGGAAAAAAGGGTCAATAAGAGGGCAGTTGGGTACTGGAGACTCTCCTTACACTGCCAGGGGATTCCAACCTGGCTCAACTCTATTCTTTGTTTTTCCGCTTTAATGTGACAAAAGAACATCCATTGGTTTCAGCATTGCTTCTCAATAAAGTTGCGGTTTATCAGACTTGACTTCTAGTGCGTTGTCTGTCATGGTTAATTACCAATGGATAGCTTGTGCCTACACACCCTATATGTGGACAAGGTGCAAATAAAATACAAGTCAGTGCTGGTAATAATAGTGTTACAATGTTTTATTCTGATAACTTCCATTAGGCCTCTGTAGGTCAAACCTTTCATATTTACAAATCTTATCACAGTTCAAGTAAATACATTGTTTCTAACATTGGTATGTTTCTAACATTGGAAAAAAGCCATTGTGCATCATTTTGAAAACGACAATGTTTTGTTTTATGTTATAAGATAGATAGTGGATTTCTGTGAAAGTAAATTTACAAAGTACAAATTTACTGAACGAAGGCACTTCATCTAGATAAAATAGTACCACAAGAAACATGAAATAATACCTCACATTGTTGCTACAAAAGAAAAATCCTACCGAGTCTTGAACATGATTCCCATGTGAGAAATATAAATATACAGTAGAAAAACTTAAAAATAACTAGTTCAAGTCAGTGTACTTAAAAAACTAAAGCATCTCAGGAGGACTTTTCTACATCATTCACATAGTATTTCCCACAATAATTATACAGCAATATATATTACATTTCTGTAAATAAACATATCTCTATACATATATCACATTTTCCGAGGCCATAAACAAGCTCCTGGTTGTTTACAACTTACTATAATACTGTAACTCATGACTCCAGCGAGTGTTTTGTTAAAACATATGGAAACTTATTCTTGTTGCACTGCACCACTCCTAGTAACCAATCCTACAGACAAACAAGGCATTTTGACATTCTGTACATTACACCAAATGCAGTGTGGAGTGTAGACTTGATTGGTGTATAACATAACTTGTCAAATTCAGTAGAGGGTAGAGTAGATGATATATATCAAGTTTCACCTTTAGAAGTTAAGTTATGTGTGTAATAATGCTATATGTTAGAGCCCCCGGTGTGGTCAGTGTGTGAGCGGCTTAGTGGATCTGCAGTTGTGTGGGGGGCGGGTTTCTGATCATGCGTGTGGGGGTGCCCGGCTTCCTGTTGAGACTGGGCTGTGGTTGAGACATGGCCGCTTGGTACGTTTTCTGCAACACAAATAGTGGAAATTGAGGTAGCCGTAAAATCCAACATAATTTAATTTAGCGTATATTTTATTTCATATACGCCAAATCTTTTCCTGAAACTAAGGGTTCGACTTATAGGAAGGGTTTTAATACATTAGAGTAAAGAGATAATGAAGTTTAAACCCTTTTTACACAGGCAGAATTCCCGTCTCATGTTAGAGGTCTGGCCTATACTGGGTTTGTCCTATAGCCTGGGTTTTGGTATTTCAGGAAGTTTATGCAGACATCCCATAAACTACCTAGAACAGACTGATAAACCTTGGTTATAAGCCAACCCCAGTTATAAACCCAATACCAGATTGAGGGAACAAAATTCAGTTAAGGCCACTCAAAGAAAGGGTTTCTCATCACCTGACGAGGGAGTTTAAAAAAAAAACTAAGTTGATATGTCCCCAGCGCTCTGTCTACCCCATCCTATGCAGCCCTTAGAGGGTTACATTATGTATACTGCAAAGTCTCGCGTATAAGCTGCGGCTTGTCTATGAATCAGAACTACTGTAGCTTTCATTTTATACAACCATGCCTATATAGGGTGCAGCTTATACAAGAGTTTTTGAAAGTATACTACAGTTCTAAACTAGCTATAATCAAACCCCAGATTTGGTTTATAGAATTCTGTCAAGTTGGGGGGGGGGGACAGTTTATACGATGGTTCAGCATCTAGTTGAGACTTTACGGTAGTAGAGTGGGCTACGAGCTATGTGTGACAGTGTGTACACGTACCCTGCGCTCCGTCTGCATCTTGGCGTTGTAGAAGGCGGCACTGTCCGGGTTCTCCAGTAACAAGCTCATCTGCAGCCGGTTAAACTTCTCCTGCTCGTCCTCCAGCTGTGGGTATGATATACAGCTGTCAGTACTAGGTCAAGTTAGGTTTGCCCATAACAGGAATATAATTACTGAAAACGTAGATATTTTTGCGCTGTACATATTTTCGTGGAATTTAAAAATCTGCAGAAATATGGACAAAGTGAATATTTTATACAGTATTGAATTAAAGTACCCAAATTTCGGAAGTCAGCTAATCTAAATACACGCCAAATTGTACTTCGTGAAAATTTATACACACAAAATATCTACGTTTATAGTAGATCTTCTTTAAAACAATACAAGTTCATTCATGGTGAATCAATATCATAGTCTTTATTAACACCTGAAACAATATCAACAGTGTTTCACTTCTTACATATGTTTTATCATTAGTGAAATATAGTCACCTAAACATAACACTGATACTACATACAGCCAGTGGGCAGACACTCGGTATCCAACTTACCACAGCGCTAGGAGACTTCTGTACAGCCACCACCCCAGCCCGGGCCCCAAAACCTGCCATCGCACTCGTCTGCGGCTCTCCCTCCACCAGGAAACTCTCTGAATACCAGTTGTCAAATTCTGAAAAAAGAAATGATAAAAACTGAATTTATACAGGGAAACCTTGTTGCCTACACCACTGTTCTTTGTTCGACATTAGGTCGTTTTATTCTGATTAATTTGATTGTGTATCAGCCAATGGGAATTTTTGGTATTTTACAAGAATAAAGTATATGCTGATGAGCAAATGTTGTAAACTCTAATACGACTCCATGTAATGAATGGTATATGTGATTGATATCACATGTGAACCAGGGCTTTTTTTTTGTGATCTAGTTGTTTTCATTTAGTTTTCATGTCTTCAAAGCTTTTGATATGTATTCGTAAAAAATCTAGTGTGTGATCCTAATCACAAAAGACTCAGGTATTTGTTTTTCCATTGGATAAACCTACCCGAAGTCCCCCCCATCCAATGTGTGAGTGTAATATGTGTGAGTGTAATATGTATGAGTGTAATATGTGTGAGTGTAACATGTGTGAGTGTAACATGTGTGAGTGTAACATGCATGAGTGTAACATGTGTGAGCGTGGCTTTCCTCGACACTGAGGTAAAAATCATCGGGAATAGATTGGTCACCGACCTACACAATAAAAGCACCGACGCACACAACTATCTGCATTATCGGTCTGCCCACCCCTTACATTGTAAGAAGGGCATACCATATGGTCAATTCCTACGGATTAGACGCATATGTACCCACACTGATGACTTCATCAGACAAAGCCTCATAAAGGCTGCGCACTTTAAGTGCCGCGACTACCCAGTAAAACTGATAGCCGAGAGCCTAGTCCGGGCCCTATACCAGGAACGCCCTGACCCAGCAACATATGGTGAAACTACCAAACAGAAGGAAGAAGGAGAGGTGGCCATATGTGTCACCACCTTCCACCCCAGCTTCAACAATGTACAGAAGATTGTTAGAAAAAATTGGGATGTCCTATCAACCTCTGCTAGGACAAAGAAACTACACGAGCAACGACTCATTGTAGGCCTACGCAAACCACCATCCATGAGAGACTACTTGGTGAGGTCTAAAGTTGACTACCACCCAGACAGACAGCAAAAACACCGTGCCGCAATTGGTGGCCGTCTTTCCAATGAGTGCCAAACAAAGAAATGCAGGTATTGCCCGCTACTGAACACCAGTGGACTGATAACATCTGGCTCCACTGGTTTGAGTTACTCAGCAAAGACCAATGTGACATGCAAGAGTAGCAATATAATATATTGTTTGTCATGCAAAAGATGCAAACAACAATATGTGGGACAGACACTGCGGAGAATGATGGACCGCTTTGAACCCCATGTTGGTAACATTACAAACTCTAAAATGGGAACGCAAATGGGTGCCTATTTTAACAGTAATGGTCACCAAGGCCTGAAAGATGTGGAAGTCCACATTGTGGAGTTCATACACCGAGCTCCACGCTCCGACTACGCACAAATACTGCGAAATAAGATCGAACGGAACTGGATGCTGAAACTCAAGACCCAAGTTCCTTTTGGTTTGAACCTAATTGACGCTCCGAACTTTTAGGTGAAACGACATCACACACCAAGGGTGGGTTCCCCTATGCCTCGTCGAAAAAACTCGTTGTTACCGGGACCCCACTCACCTGTAGACCCATAGGGCCTACCTGTGATAATTATGAGAAAATATCCCAATAAAATTGGCCTAATCTCTTTATCAATCACCCCTAAATGTGTTGTCAAGTGGGTATAGGATTGCAATTTAGACAACCTCCCCCACATGCTAGATCTCCTTCAGATCCACTGGCCTGTGGATAATTCCCTCTAAATAAAATAATTTATTGGATGTAAAATAGTGATAACATTACAAGCCTAATTTATCACCATAAATTAAGACGCCTGATGAGGCCCTAGGGGCCGAAACCTACACAAAAACATCACCCAAGGGCAACTTACCCTTGGATTTACTAAACAAATGTTGGGACAGTAAATACCTATCTATGGAGAGTGTAATTTCACCCAGATAGAGAGGGGCTTGCTGATTGGCTAGTCTCCCCTTGTGATGTCACTTCCTGTGTCAAAGACAATGGTTGTCAGGGAGATCACTATAGCAACGTAGTGGGCCAGAGCTTTGTTTTGCTCATTTGATTAGGTAGCGTCATGGTGGACGGGAGTCTCCCCCATTCGTCATTATAGTGTGAGTGTAACATGTGTGAGCGTAATATGTGTGAGTTTTGAAGTTGAATAGCCGAGATTGAGTGCTTACAACCCCCCCCCCCCCCCCACATACACACACAGTGCCGATTCCCAATGAACAGGTACCTAATTTTAGTACAATACGTTATTTCTGACAGCAGAATCATAATCTCCAGGAAACGCTGACCCACTTTGATAGGTCACATGCCTTATTTAATCAAATTCCAGGCGAGCAGGTGGGTATGGGCAAGGAGATCTGGGCAAGCAGGTGGGTGTGGGCAAGCTGGTGGGTGTAGGCAAGCAGGTGGCTGTGGGCGTCAGCGCCCTGCAGCGCGTAACTGCGGTTTTACATCTCTGTCGAAAAGCGAGTCGATCGGAACATCAGCGGCGACACCATCTCCGTTTCTGTTTCGCCATGTCAGCCGGCCGCAGGGTAGCGTGTGCTACAGATGATCTTGACCCCGAACCTGGCATGAATGCAGTCCTGACAATTCTCACACCATGTTTCAGCTTTTGTCAACAGGCCGCCCTGATGATTTTTTGTCTTTTTTCGTTGTTTTCTGTGTAAACTACTGCCTTGCCTTCATTTTCATGAAGGTTACCGAAGGTACATGCAATATTCCGGCCACAGAAAGTCTCAAAAAGTGTCTCACCCAGTTTTTACATAAGAACAAAGAGGATTCTGTGTAAAGGGACACTTCACGAAGGTCTGTGCTTTACTTGAAACCCCACCCTTTAGCATTGCGCCAAAAAAGTTGGTTTTGTGCTATTTTAGTGACTATTTTTCTATATCAATTTTCTAAATCAAATATTGCTTTTTTTGTTTCAATCTTTGATGGCATGGATTGGCATTGATCAAAACTTGTTTGTGGCAGCATTTAAATATTTTATTTCCAAATGTTTCACAGGAAAAAAAGGGACAGAAAGCAAGGGACTTTTTTGACAAAAAGTCCAAAAATACCTGTCTCTAAAGAACCTGGCACCACTGTGCCCTGGTTCAATAACTACTGAGCATGGTAATTCCTCCAGATACACGTCTGTGGTGGTACTTGTGGCACCATACACTAACTGCTGTACATGTTGGAGGTCTACACGTACCTGCGATGAGTTTCTGGCGGGTCTGGTCGACCAGCTTCTGGCAGTACATGACTTCAGACTTGAGGTTCTTGAGTTCGTCAAAGTCGGAGCGGTACATCTGTTTGAGGTCCTTGAGGCGCCGGATCTCCATGTACTCCTCCTCACTGATAATGATGTCTCCGTCTTCGTTCGTCAACTGACCTGTCAACAATCATCCCAGTACATAAACACCACAGTACATAAACAGTACATAAACAGTCCTCACTGATAATGATGACTCCGTCCTCATTCGTCAACTGACCTGTCAACAACCACCAGTCTTACAGACCTTAATTTTAGAATTTTTGTGAGGAACATTATATAGATTTTTTAAATGAATTTTTTATTGTCTACAGATTTTGTACCTGGAAAATTGAGGACTTTTTTCTCCTTTTTAAAAAAACTTGTGCTCTGACAGAACTTCCCAGTAGACCCGCTGCTACACAAATGGTCTACACAGAATTAAGATTTAAGAAACAACTCAAGTCTTGAAAAAAGGAGGGAAGCAAAATCAGTTCACAAAAAAAGGAAAAAAAGAGGCACCAGTGGTAAAATTTGCATTTCCAAAATTAGGTGTGCGAAATCATAGAGACACTGTTCTTTTTGCACAGCCCGGTCAACAACAATACCTGTTATACCTTATTAAAACTATTTATTGATTACGTGGTTACTCATACATAACCTGTGACTACCGTACATTAAAGCTACTTATTGCGGCTTATGGACTTTGTCAGAGTAGGTGGTGCAGCATATACAGGAGTCTGGCTTATATGTGAGGCTTTAGGGTAATAGACATTCTGTTCATCCCATGCAATAATATTTGATCTATTTTTAGATGGCAGAGGCATCCTATCTACATGGTACCCACCTCCCTTTATGCAGGTTTCCTGCTTTACATTACTTTTACACTACAAGTTACATTACTTTAACAAGTTAGTGAGTGTGGTGCCGGACAGTAACTGTACATGCCTCATATTTAGTCAATAGGATTGAAAATGATAAAGATGAATCACAATCATCTTGTTCTTAGCTGGTCTCTTACCTCTTTTTAATCATGCACACCTTTTTACAATATATTTTTCATGATTATATATCATATAGTTAGATGGTGAGTGATTTGTTGTGAAGTGAAGCTTTAGCTCCAGTAAGAAAAAAAAAAAGCACTATTGGTGTTTAGGATTGCAGTTTGGTGTACAGAGAGTGTGTGTGTGTGTGTATCAAGTTGTAAATACCACCCAGCGGCACTTGGAGAAGGGAGTAGGAGGAACAAGAGCACCACCACAGCGGGAGGAGTAAGGTGCTGACATGGAAAACTCTTTACTCGGGTTGATGCAACTTATACATGTACTCAAAGTGGAGGTGCATGGGGTACAAATCTGTATGCAGCGCATGAATACGCGTCTGTCACAGAAGGCGTTAACTAACCTGGGTGTTTCATCTGAATTGGTTCTGAATAACAATTGAATTTGTTTTTTATTGATGTGATTATGGACATTAATGGATTCCTGATACTTGCCCTCAATCCTATCAATTTAAATGTTAAGTATATCATTGTGTACTTGATTAACCAGCCATGTTGAATAAAAAGTGAAATCTAAGTTATCAACTTATTCACAATATATATGTTTAACAGGTGGAACAATTGAGCACTTCTTTTATTGAATGATCAGTTTAACAGGGTCTAGTTTGTAGATTCCCGATCTCCCCCCATGTTTAGTTTCCCATCCTGAGATTCCCCGTCTCCCCCAATGTTTAGTTTCCCATCCTGAGATTCCCCGTCTCCCCCCATGTTTAGTTTCCCACGTTGAGATTCCCTGCCTCTCCACATGTCGAGTCCCTTACCCTGAGATTCCCTGCCTCTCCTCATGTTTAGTTTCCCACCCTGAGATTCCCCGTCTCCCCCCATGTTTAGTTTCCCACCCTGAGATTCCCCGTCTCCCCCCATGTTAAGTTTCCCACCCTGAGATTCCCCATCTCCCCTCAAGTTTAGTTTCCCACCCTGAGATTCCCTGTTTCCCCCCATGTTTAGTTTCCCACCCTGAGATTCCCCGTCTCCCCCCATGTTTAGTTTCCCACCCTGAGATTCCCCGTCTCCCCCCATGTTTAGTTTCCCACCCTGAGATTCCCCGTCTCCCCCCATGTTTAGTTTCCCACCCTGAGATTCCCCGTCTCCCCCCATGTTTAGTTTCCCACCCTGAGATTCCCCGTCTCCCCCTATGTTTAGTTTCCCACCCTGAGATTCCTTGTCTCCCCCCATGTTTAGTTTCCCACCCTGAGATTCCCTGTCTTCCCCCATGTTTAGTTTCCCACCCTGAGATTCCCCGTCTCCCCCCATGTTTAGTTTCCCACCCTGGGATTCCCTGTCTCCCCCCATGTTTAGTTTCCCATCGTGAGATTCCCTGTCTCCCCCCCATGTTTAGTTTCCCACCCTGAGATTCCCTGTCTCCCCCCATGTTTAGTTTCCCACCCTGAGATTCCCTGTCTCCCCCCATGTTTAGTTTCCCACCCTGAGATTCCCTGTCTCCCCCCATGTTTAGTTTCCCACCCTGAGAGTCTCCCCTCATGTTTAGTTTCCCACCCTGAGAGTCTCCCCTCATGTTTAGTTTCCCACCCTGAGAGTCTCCCCTCATGTTTAGTTTCCCACCCTGAGAGTCTCCCCTCATGTTTAGTTTCCCACCCTGAGAGTCTCCCCTCATGTTTAGTTTCCCACCCTGAGAGTCTCCCCTCATGTTTAGTTTCCCACCCTGAGAGTCTCCCCCCATGTCGAGTCCCTTACCCTGAGATTCGCGGTCCCTCTTCATGTTGTCGAGCTTCTCGCGTGACTTGTCGAGCTCCATCTTTGTGATGTTGAGTTGGCGTGCCAGGTCCGCGTAGGCCTTCTTCTTGTTGACCAGGATCTCTGAGGGAGACACCAGCAACACTTGTTACATCAGCAGCATCATTTTACAATAACAGCTAGCTGATAAAACTGTTTTAGTTTGCTACAAAACATGTCTAGGGTGCTACTTATAAAAAATAAATTGAAAACATTGTGTCCTTACATAGCAAGTTTAAGACCCCAGATGCGGGTTGTACTTACAATTCTCTCTAAATATCGAAAAAGCCGAAAATCAGAGCAAAACTTTACAAAAAATTTGAGTAAAAAAAAAAAATTTGAATAAAAATGTGAGTGGTACCTTTGTTTTCATTAAGGATCCTGTTGATCTCACTGCCGCGCATCTTCTTGAACTCCTCAAAGGCCTCAGGGCGTGGTGGGGGCGTGCTGCGGGAGGGAAGGGCACATTGTAAAATACTTCTTCTTACACAGATCTTTATTACTTATTTTGCTTACAAAATTATTTGACAACAAGGGGGTTTAGAAAAGTTCTCACACAATCACTTAAAAATCCTGAACGAAAATTATCGATCTGCATGATGAGGAACCAGGTGGAACATGAGTACGTAACCGTTATTGAGTTAAACTGTAAGAGATATAGACAGAGGTCCACGATAATCTGTCTGAACGACAGGTTTCTCCATGAATGGTGCATTGGATCGTATCACAAGGGGCGGATTCTTGATTAATTTCATCAAAATATACATTTAAAAATTAGTTTCATAGCTATTTTGGCGACGTCATCATGAAGAAACAGGCCATGGAGAATGAGCATCAGTTTCTCCACGGGGGTGTGGAGAACGGCTACATTAGTACTTAAGCATAGTAACTTTGTTTCTCCAGATGCAATAAAAGAGCAGACCTGGGTCGCTGTGCGGTGGAGCCCTGTTTGTGGGTGCCGGGTCCGGCTGAGCTGGTGGGTGTCCCCGCCTCCTCACGCTCCTGTTTGTCTCCTGACGGCGTCAGCGACGTGCTGCCCTCCTTCTGACTGTGGGCCGGGCTCGACGCCTTCGGGGCCGGGCTGCAAGCACAAACAGGGGGTACAGTGGTACAGGTCACTGTGGTACAGGTTAACACATTACAGTCTCAAGAGCAAACTGGTGCAAATCCATACGTTTTGCTTCACATCACTGCTGGGAGCGTCAATCTGCCGCGCACGGTTTTCATGTCGGCACTCATTGGCGACGGTGGGACGTACGAGCGCTGTGATTGGTCAGCTCACAATGTTGGGGGAAAAGCTCTGGTATTTTACTTAGTGTGCAGCAGACTCTGGCTCCCAGTAATGCGAAGCAATGGGATGGATTTGCCGGCGTTTGCTCTGGAGACTAACATTACAGTGGTACAGATACAGGGACTGGGGGCCTTGGGGGCCGGGCTGGAGACCTTGGGGGTTGGGTTACAAGGATCATGATCATGATCTATGAAAGTTAGACCTTTATTGTGTAAATGGTTGATTGATTACAAGTAAATCTGTATTCTAGTCATAACTCCTTACCTCGCACGGTCCTTAGACTTTCCACGCTTTTCCTTCTCCTTTTTCTTTGCGTTGACCACTGAGGACGGGGCTGGTTTGGTGCCCCCGGGCGCCGGCCCGATGCCAAAACTAGAACCATCTGGCTCACCGACCAGCTCACCCTCGTCTGTGATCTGGACACCTGGAAAACCAATATAGTCCTTAGCATGGCCTGTCTGATGTAAATCTGTTACATTGTTCTCTATATATGTTAATCTGATATAGTTATATGCTGTGTAGAAAGCAAGCCTAAGCCACCTCAAAACAATGACTAGCATTAGCATTTATGAAATGTACAAAGCACATTTGATTGATGATCATGCCCCTACTAGTACTTAGCATTATTGTATTTTTTCTTTGCATTTGTTTTCAAACAGTATATGCTCCTTTTTTCCTTTTCACACAGATTTTCCTGTTAGCACTCACTTATCAGGTACAACAACTTTAGGCAATTTGGAGCTTCTCGGTTCCAAGGGCCCTGGTTCGGGAGGCCCCTGTTCTAAGGACCCTGGTTTCAGGAGCCTTCTGTTCTAAGGGCCCTGGTTCAGGGGGCTCCTGTTCCAAGGACCCTGGTTTCAGGAGCCTTCTGTTCTAAGGGCCCTGGTTCAGGGGGCTCCTGTTCCAAGGAACCTGGTTTCAGGAGCCTTCTGTTCTAAGGGCCCTGGTTCAGGGGGCTCCTGTTCTAAGGACCCTGGTTTCAGGAGCCTTCTGTTCCAAGGGCCCTGGTTCAGGGGGCTCCTGTTCCAAGGACCCTGGTTCAGGAGGCTCCTGTTCCAAGGGCCCTGGTTCAGGGGGCTCCTGTTCCAAGGGCCCTGGTTCAGGGGGCTCCTGTTCCAAGGGCCCTGGTTCAGGGGGCTCCTGTTCCAAGGGCCCTGGTTCAGGGGGCTCCTGTTCCAAGGGCCCTGGTTCAGGGGGCTCCTGTTCCAAGGGCCCTGGTTCAGGTGGCTCCTGTTCCAAGGACCCTGGTTCAGGAGCCTTCTGTTCTAAGGGCCCTGGTTCAGGGGGCTCCTGTTCCAAGGGCCCTGGTTCAGGGGACTCCTGTTCCAAGGGCCCTTGTTCAGGGGGCTCCTGTTCCAAGGGCCCTGGTTCAGGGGGCTCCTGTTCCAAGGGCCCTGGTTCAGGGGGCTCCTGTTCTAAGGGTCCTGGTTCAGGGGGCTCCTGTTCCAAGGGCCCTGGTTCAGGGGTCTCCTGTTCCAAGGACCCTGGTTCAGGTGGCTCCTGTTCCAAGGACCCTGGTTCAAGGGGCTCCTGTTCCAAGGGCCTCGGTTCAGGGGGCTCCTGTTCCAAGGGCCCTGGTTCAGGGGGCTCCTGTTCTAAGGGTCCTGGTTCAGGGGGCTCCTGTTCCAAGGGCCCTGGTTCAGGGGTCTCCTGTTCCAAGGACCCTGGTTCAGGTGGCTCCTGTTCCAAGGACCCTGGTTCAAGGGGCTCCTGTTCCAAGGGCCCTGGTTCAGGGGGCTCCTGTTCTAAGGGTCCTGGTTCAGGGGGCTCCTGTTCCAAGGGCCCCGGTTCAGGGGTCTCCTGTTCCAAGGGCCCTGGTTCAGGGGGCTCCTGTTCCAAGGACCCTGGTTCAAGGGGCTCCTGTTCCAAGGCCCTGGTTCGGGGGGCTCCTGTTCCAAGGGCCTTGGTTCAGGGGGCTCCTGTTCCAAGGACCCTGGTTCAAGGGGCTCCTGTTCCAAGGCCTTGGTTCAGGGGGCTCCTGTTCCAAGGCCCTGGTTCAGGGGGCTCCTGTTCCAAGGACCCTGGTTCAGGGGGCTCCTGTTCCAAGGCCCTGGTTCGGGGGGCTCCTGTTCCAAGGGCCCTGGTTCAGGGGGCTCCTGTTCCAAGGGCCCTGGTTCAGGGTTTACATGCCCCACTTTAACACACTGTGTTTTATGCCACACACACAGTGTCTGTACCACGTTTAGTGCCTGTACCACGTTTGGTGCTTGTATCACCCTTGGTGCTTGTATCACACTGGGTGTCTGTACCACGCTGGGTGCTTGTATCACGCTTGGTGCCTGTATCACGCTAAGTGCTTGTATCACGCTGTATCACCACACGGTGCATCCAGGCACCTCACACAACACACACACCACAAGCTGCTCTTTACAAGGGGTAATGTGTCCTCTGTACCATCCACCACAACTCCGGGTGCAAACACAACCAACAAACCCAGGCCGCAAACTAACTTTCAACACCCACTACGTCGTTCAAATACAGCCCAGCAATAAACACAAAAGGCACTAAAATTGACGTTGTCTCAAATAAAAGCTGATAATTCAAGTTGGATGTCAGATTACCCCCTGTAAAACAAAAGGTGTGTCATTAAGGCTAGATGAGCAGGAGGACAGGTTAGGGGCAGGGTGTGTGTAACACTGGTATATAGAGGGTGTGTTATATTGGTGTCAGCAGGAGGCAGTTTTAGTGTTTGTTGTGTTATTTAGCAGTCTGAGCTGATGTGACGCCACGCGGCAGGCTCAGTAGTACATGACATGCTCATGCATGTGATGACGTCAGGACATCATAATGACAACGTGAACGTCATATTAATGTTATGAACCTCACAAATGTTAATATGACGTCATGAAAGTCACTATCATGTCGAGAATGTCACAAAGGATGTCAGATGTGATGACGCTGCAAACGTCACAGATGACGCCACAAACGTGTTGGATGACGTCACACCTCACCTTCCTCAGAGTGTATTGTGACGTCATCGGGAATGTCGTCTTTCTCCTCAGAGTTAGTGAGATCATGGAGAACTAGGTAAAATGGTTATCACGATTATCGTTAGTAAAGTTCAATCAAAGTATTCCTAGAGTCAGTTGGGTTAAAAGCGGCAAATACCTTCACTGTCCTCTACAAAAGACAAAAGGATGCAATGTTTCAAAATGTACATGTGTATCTGGGTTCATGTTGCTTCTGTGGGGAATAGAGCAAACTGTGAATTAAAGCATCATGTAAACGAGGAACGCTGCAACTAGAGCATTCAATGGCGGTTGCTGATGGACTCACAGTCCAGGACTGTCCGTACTGCCACTACCTTAATTCACTCCCAACCCTCATACTGATCTAGATGTGATACCCTTATGGGGAGCTGCAGCACAGACCTCTAGCACCCGGTGTTGGAGCACGTGGGGACTAACTCACCACGTGACTGGACGCTGCAGCACAGACCTCCAGCACCCGGTGTTGGAGCACGTGGGGACCAACTCACCACGTGACTGGACGCTGCAGCACAGACCTCCAGCACCCGGTGTTGGAGCACGTGGGGACCAACTCACCACGTGACTGGACGCTGCAGCACAGACCTCCAGCACCCGGTGTTAGAGCACGTGGGGACCAACTCACCACGTGACTGGACGCTGCAGCACAGACCTCCAGCACCCGGTGTTGGAGCACGTGGGGACCAACTCACCACGTGACTGGACGCTGCAGCACAGACCTCCAGCACCCGGTGTTGGAGCACGTGGGGACCAACTCACCACGTGACTGGACGCTGCAGCACAGACCTCCAGCACCCGGTGTTAGAGCACGTGGGGACCAACTCACCACGTGACTGGACGCTGCAGCACAGACCTCCAGCACCCGGTGTTAGAGCACGTGGGGACCAACTCACCACGTGACTGGACGCTGCAGCACAGACCTCCAGCACCCGGTGTTAGAGGCCGTGGGGACCAACTCACCACGTGACTGGACGCTGCAGCAGAGACCTCCAGCACCCGGTGTTAGAGCACGTGGGGACCAACCCACCAAGTGACGCTGCAGCACAGACCTCCAGCACCCGGTGTTAGAGCACGTGGGGACCAACCCACCAAGTGACGCTGCAGCACAGACCTCCAGCACCCGGTGTTAGAGGCCGTGGGGACCAACTCACCACGTGACTGGACGCTGCAGCACAGACCTCCAGCACCCGGTGTTAGAGCACGTGGGGACCAACTCACCACGTGACTGGACGCTGCAGCACATATTACATGTCATCTTAAAAACAGTTTCCAGGTCTATCCTCTAGGAGGCACCACTGTAAGGTGGTGATATGGGTTCTTTCACGACAGCAACAGTCAGAGTGAGGCCAGGACAGGTACTCAACACTGTTATATCCCGGCCGGGGCTTCACGACCTGAAGAGTGGTCAACCTTAACGTAAACAAGAACTAGAACATTGAAGATGGGATTCAAACAGAAACTCAACAACAACAGAGACTTGCTTGGTGGGCCCTCCTCAATAGTCTGCTGCTTGAGTGCCCCTTTCTTCAGGAAGGTGGTTGTGGCTGCTGCTACATCAGCACTGGTACGCAGCGCACTGCGGACATGGCCTGTACACACGTAGCAAGTCGAACTTACACCAGCAGTCACAGCAGGGCATGCCCACAGGTCATTCAATGTCCAATCAATCATAGCAGAATGGTATATTGTCATTATAAAGCTTCCTTAGCACCTGGATTTACTTTTCCTATGTGCTACCTTTTTAGCTTTCCATTTAAAATTTTGATAATAATAATATTATATAGAAGCTGAAACTTGTAACTTGTAAGGAGCATAGCACTGTGCAACATTCAACCATAAGGTAGAAAACTGAACTGGACACGACAGCCTGGAAGGTAACAACAAGATGGCGGCTTGCCTTCAGACTCGGTGTCAGGTAGGTCAGCTGCAGGGTCAGGGGTGGCACTACTGACTGACAGACGGGGACTGCGACCACCACGACCACGGCCACGACCCTGACTCTGACTCGCCCTGCGACCTACAGGGGGGCCCTCAGGGGGAGCAGCTGGGACTTCTAACAGACAAAACACAGCGTGTATTGATGACAGCTTCTCTATGGTAACTATGGAGACTGTCTGCTGGTATATGGTAACTATGGAGACTGTCTGCTGGTATATGGTTACTATGGAGACTGTCTGCTGGTATATGGTAACTATGGAGACTGTCTGCTGGTATATGGTAACCATGGAGACTGTCTGCTGGTATATGGTAACTATGGAGACTTGTCTGCTGGTATATGGTAACTATGGAGACTGTCTGCTGGTATATGGTAACTATGGAGACTTGTCTGCTGGTATATGGTAACTATGGAGACTTGTCTGCTGGTATATGGTAACTATGGAGACAAGACTGTCTGCTGGTATATGGTAACCATGAAGACAAGACTGTCTGCTGGTATATGGTAACTATGGAGACAAGACTGTCTGCTGGTATATGGTAACTACGGAGACTTGTCTGCTGGTATATGGTAACTATGGAGACTTGTCTGCGGGTATATTGTAACCTTGGAGACAGGACTGTCTGCTGGTATATGGTAACTATGGAGACTGTCTGCTGGTATATGGTAACTATGGAGACTGTCTGCTGGTATATGGTAACTATGGAGACTGTCTGCTGGTATATGGTAACTATGGAGACTTGTCTGCTGGTATATGGTAACCTTGGAGACAGGACTGTCTGCTGGTGCATGGTAACTATGGAGACAAGACTGTCTGCTGGTATATGGTAACTAAGGAGACAAGACTATCTGCTGGTATGTGGTAACTATGGAGACAGGACTGTGCTGGTATATGGTAACCTTGGAGACAGGACTGTCTGCTGGTATATGGTAACTATGGAGACAAGACTGTCTTTGGAGATGAATTGGATCTCACTAAAATTTGTTTAAAGATCAAACAACTAAATTCACAGCAAGTTTCAAAACTTTGAGCAGATTGTACATCGACGAAAATGATTTGACAGGTCACAATTAAAAACAAAGTGATAATTTGCAGAAAAACTCCCATCATATGGTATTGGTAGATTGCAAAAAATACAGATGGTATTCTTGTTTAGTAGAAGCTGAAAAATCTGTATGTATAATTTTGCACGTTGGAAATACTTGTGGAAAATATATTTGTCTGGCTTGTAATGTGTAAGTACAAAATGTTGACTTTGGATGAAGCATGCTATTAGGGTATACTGAACAGGCTAAAACAACATGCCAAAAACATACAGCATCTACACAATTAATCAAAATGTTAATAAAGCAACAGCTACTATATAATGAATCAAAATGTTCTTCCTAATCTGTTAATTCTAGAAAACTGGTTCCTATCTAAATAGAAGGTATGGACTAAGTACTAGAGACAATTATTCCAATTTCTGAATTTGTGTGTAATCATAACAATTGTGAATTGAATGTTTTATAACATTAAACTTAAATATAGTATCACTTGATCATTATCAGAATGGAACATTTGAGGTAAAACGTTTCCCTCACAAAGCATGCGGTTGTAAATCGATACTTTGTAGATAATAGCAAGGCCACACCAAAATGAATTTTGTCAACTAATTTCACTTTTGGAAAAAGGTGCGAGCAAGCAGATTCTTGATTTTTTCCATTATAGTTCTTTTGATTTTTAAGTGGATTATGCAAGCGACAATTTCCTACTGTCAATGGCCTCTGACAACAGTTCTTTTTTAACTCGCAGCAAGAAGCATTTCAGTTGATCCGGGAATCAAAGAAGTAGAAGTGTCAGAAAAAAAGGTGTGTGAAATCCATTGACAAAATTCCTTATTTGGTCTGGGCTTAGGGAAGAAAGATGCCAACATTCATTTTGCATATATACCAACTTCCATCACATATGATTTGTGATACTACGATACATTAAATTTATCCAGAGAACCTAATATCAATCGGAGAACAAATCTAATTAAATTTTTTTCCTCTGTTGGAATGGCTGGTAACGGACGGACATAAACATAATCATATGCGATGGAAATGATGACAACAAAATGAAGTCCACTATTTTTTTCTTAAAGAGTAATGCTAATTGCATGTATGTGCTGATACAGAAAAGGTGTCGGGTTTCCCGGTGTGGGGGGGGGGGGGTACCTACCTGCTTGTTGGGCAGCGGCTATGGAGGCCGGGTCGCTCCTGTCCACCAACATGTACTTCTGACGTAGACGCTCTTCCACATCACGCTCCATTTGGCTGAAACATTAAGAAGAGTTTAACTAGGAATTTTAAAAAGGGGACAAAAGTCCATTTCATTTATGATATTATTAAGCATATATTATAACTGTGAAATTAAACATTATTTTCTGTTTTTATTTAGTTCTATGCTGAATTACTCACATGTGAACACTTTTTTCATTTCATTTCAGAGGATTAAATTCAATGTTATTTCTTGATTATAAATGGTTCAATTACCTCTTTGATTAAAAAAATCTGACGTAAAAAATGTCACTTACCCGCAGATTTCCTTGAAGGAATCAAATGTACCCTGGATCTGTCGTACATTTACAATCTGAAATGATGATCAGAAATTAGCTGTTAACACTTCATTCAAATGAATACAGAAGTGTAGTAGACGTTTCTCATCGCAACTATGGATCTACACTATACTCATGGCAGAACTTGGACATTACTCTCTGCAATATCTAAACTGCTACACCTGATCAACCCCCCCCCCCCCTGTCAGAGTCATTTGACCAGTAACCGTCCCCGGGTACTTACATCGATCTCATCGAGCGAGCCCTCCAGGAACTGCCGCACCTGTTGTTTAATCTCGTACCGCTGCTGTTCAGAGAGCGCCTCATACGACACCTGGCTCCGGTTTGTCTGCGTTAACAAGTAAACAATCAATCAAAGACAACATCTGGAATATGCAACACCTGCAATATCTTAGTTTATTCTGAAAGGAGACGACTGATATAATGAATGATAAAACTTCATGCCTGATAGCTGATAGAAATAGTTCTGTAACAACTGTAATATTCAAGGAGCTTCATTAACCATGTATGTGTATACTGATGAGGTATTGGTGTATGGGTACATATGAATAATATAACTTATCTATAACTTTTGAAGTACATGCTTTGCTAATTTCCTGGCATCCAGCAACAATTCTTTCGCTATCAAACATCACGGTATACATTTCATAATCAGGACTATAAGGGGGTCGTCATTATGTAAGTGTGTTACTCTAGGTAAAGCGGGGTGGGAAAATCCACCAATCCTGTCAATTGTTAAATAATCACCAGTCCCCAAGTGAGAAAAACTAGGTGGCAGCAGATGACACCTTCCCCATGTTAGGCTGCCAGCTGCACCATCTACACTGTACATGTTGACTGCAGCGTGCAGCATCAAAGTGCCCTGAAGTTTTGCCTACAGCTATCAGACTCGCTGTAATATGCGCTCATGAAAACATGGACCAGCATGTGTGTGTTTAATACAAACAAATCTTTCGCTCAGGCTGAGGAAATAACATAACAACCAAATAGAATTGGAAACTAAAGAAAGGACTTCCCCCAAATGAAAGTAAGATACCATGAAATCATATTGTGTAAATAGATTAACAACAAAGTTAAGTCTGTAGCCTGGATGGTGTTTCTCCACAAATTTGCGGAGCTCCGCAAATTTGTGGAGCTCCGCAAATTTGCTTCCATAAATTTGCGGAGCTCCGCAAATATATATGGAGCTCCGTATTTGTATGCTTAAGTACTAAAAAACAATTTCCATATATATTTGCGGACCTCCATAAATATATGGAGAGTGTAGTTACGGACCTCCGCAAATTTGCGGACCTCCGCAAATTTGTGGAGAAACACCATCCTGTACGTGTAATCGACCACCAGGTTTATGGTCATGATTCGCTTTTCTCGCGCTTTGTTTTTTACTTACAAACATCTGCTGTTGGTGGGTCATAGTAAAGTAAAGATTTCATTTTATACACCATAATCATGTGACACCAATCTAGAGCCCCGATAGGCTCATAAGTTAATTCTCAGATATATTTCGAACTTGCATTCATTTTTTTTCTGCTGATAGAAATTGTTAATTATAACTATTACTTTCACAAAAGAAATATACAATTAAATTAAATTAGTTTGATATTGAATTTTTATCTGTAGTATCACAGTGTACAAATACAATGGAAGGAATTTGTAGTCTAACTCTACATGAAAATTCCCAAAATGCAGTTTTTGATACTGCACACATTAATCATATCTACTGGAAAAGAAATGTTTTACTGAAATGCTTTCTTCCTCTAACAGATGCTATCTGGAGACACAAATGAAAATTCTGCAATCCTCAATGCTTTTCATCACCATAAGCAACACAGTTTTAACGTAAATGATATTTCATTCCCTTGTGCTAGAATCATGAGCGTTTGCTTCCTTTAAGTTTTCAGTGCACAACAAATGGATCTACAGGGTGTGTGTAGAGTTGCGAATGTTTCCCCGAAAGTGTAGCCAGTGCTTGGTCTAACCGTCACGGCAGCCGAATGTTTAACTTACTTTGTTCATCTAAACAGAATATTCAACAAACATTATTTCAGTAGTTGTCATACACCAAGGGAACCTAGACAACATGTGTGAATGTAGCAATGCTGCAACTCCCGTGTTCAGCAGTGCAACACATTAATCTAAAACTTTTATCGATGTAACCGATTAAGTAGTTGAGATGTACATGACAGGACAGATCGTACAGCCTCTTGTATAACCTTCATCCAGACTTTGGAAGAACCCTATGACCGCTGTTGACGATGTCTTTTTATCTACTCTATTAATGCCGAATCTTGACCCCAACTCACATTTGGCTTATGGTTGAGGTTTTAATTTATACATCACCTGATGAAGGCTAATCCAGCCAAAATGTAGTGATATATATTCAGAAATAAAAACATGATTTCTGTCATCGACACCAATTTTTATTCTTGTAGTTGTGCTTTAATTAATACATATATAATTTATTATATATGGATTTGAAAACTTCTGTTTTAATATATAGGAATGTAGTTAAAAAAACAAACTTCACACACTTTTATCATGAGCCAAATATTTCCTCTCCAACTCACACATAACTCACTTATAACCAAAGTAGGCTTACAATGCAAGGTTTTACGTTAACCCACTCTGAGGTTCTGGTTATAACCCACAAGGCAGCACGAGAGACTCTACGGTAGTCCTTTTGTATCAAATAGCATGTAACAAATAACATAACGGGTATGTAAACCCTGCTGAAGGCTGCTCAGCCTAACGAGTGGTCAGGAATCACCAGTGGTGTAACCAACATGGTCACATACACCACACAAACAGGTACAAGGGCACAGTGCAGCAATCAAAGCTCACATTAACTTGTTAATGACAATACATTTGTACTGAGACAATTTAGTTATTTAAAACTAACATTATTTCAGTAGATACATAGCATTTAACAACTGCGGTAGCGAGAATTAGGGTTCACGTCACTGGCCCTACGTCAAACAATGTCTATTGCTTCTTTATGAATCATAATTTAATGAAATACACCTCAAGCTAACAGCTGAAGTATTTTTCACTAAATACTTATTTTATTGCCAATTGGATTTTATACAAATATAGACCCACTTTTCTCAGTTCCTATAAAGGGGAAAATGTATATAATTAAAGTGTTGCACTTACCAAAGTGTCATGCATGGCTAGTTCCCTCTTCAGAGACTGTATTTCCTTCTCCAGCTTCCTCACCATGATCTGTACACAAGGGGAGAAACACTCAATAGGACAGAGCATTGTTTCAAATTTGTTTTGTCCTAATGCCTTTTATGCATGTAATGATTCACTAGTACCCATACTATTTTCAATGTGCTGCTTGCAAATACTTCACTCTACTGTTCACACCTTAAGAATTCTGTCGATGCTGAAAGAGTAACTGATATATTATTTTAGCCTGCCTCTCTCGGGGTGACGGTGTTGATCGAGGTGAATACCAACAAAGTCTAACTCAATCAACTTTAAGCTAAAAATTAAGTTGATTAATTCTTTAATCAGCTTAAAACAGCTATAATCTGTGAAAAATATTTAAGTTACTTAAAATTGCTTCAAGCTGCTTAAAAAATCAACTTTGTTTTTTGCTTAAATCGCAAAATTCTTCTTCTTTTCATGTGTAAGTAAACATTTAGGTTTTAGGACTTGAGTGGGACGTACCGTTGGGTCGAAGTGCTCCTGCATCGCTGGTTCCATCTTTACACGCATCATACGAGAGGCAAAGCGCAGCGTGGAAATCTGAAATAATAAAAATAAATAATTCAGTTACTGCCACTTTCATGAAGCTATTTGATTATAAAGCTATGTGGATTCTTTAGTGCTATAGGCCAAGTGCGGTGGTAGATAGAAGCAGTGATTCACCGTTTCCTCTATCTGGGAGCCCTCGCCCCACACATTGGCTACAAGTAGTTAGAAGCAGCGACTCACCGTTTCCTCTATCTGGGAGCCCTCCCCCCACACGTTGGCTACAAGTAGTTAGAAGCAGCCACTCACCGTTTCCTCTATCTGGGAGCCCTCGCCCCACACGTTTGCGATGAGCAGCGTGTTAGAAGTGCCGCCGATGGAGTCCTTGAGGCAGTGTGTCAGCTTGGTCTGCCTGAAGGGAACATGCTCGCGGTTCTTCTCTGCCAGAGCGATGACCGTCTGTTCCAGGAAGGTGAGCGACTTGTTGATGTACATGGCCTCCTGCTGAACCTTGCCCTCAGACTGCAAGTAAACACACATTGTTATTCAACCTTGAGTACTCTGAGTTAAGTTCAAAGATTATATTATTTTCCCCGGAGAGATCAATTTGCTGATCTCTCTGATTGCTTTAGGGATTTATAGATGAGTTCCGGGGAGTAGATTCAAAGATTGAAAAATGTACAAAATGCCACTAAAATCCCACAAAAAGTCCTATTGTTTTAATATACAATGTCACATAGTAGTAGTAGCAAATGAAGTATTTCACCAAGATTCTTCTTTCTAGAAATATCATAATGGTTTTCCTTGTTAATTCATACCCTTGGCAACCAAAACTAGTCACCATGGCAACGCGGTGATTTGATAGTGCAACTAATATAAGAGATATGACATACCCGTGTTTTACTGAGACGTTCTGATCCGGCCAGATCCACAAAGTTGAGCTTGGAGCGAGTGTACCGTGCATCAGACTGGACCCGGGAACGGCTCTGAAGATGCAATTAGACAAACACTAATGTCAGCGCCATGGTATTTATGTTAAACCTTGAGACATGGGAGCTTTCACTACATCAGGACATAGCAGAACATTGGTCTGTAAATCTTCCAGTAACAAAGTAAGGAGTTGTTAACTGTATTGTCAGTGTTACAAAACTAATCATTTCAAAAGAGCAGTTTGTTCTTTTCCTATCTAGAATTACCAGAGTGTTTGTTGGACTAGTTCTACTTTAATGTAGTTTATAGAAGTACAAGCTGTGCTGGTGCAGACCTCCATGTAGACAGTGAAGATGCAGTGGGAGCGGGACGAGCTGTTGTTCAGCTGGTGCTCAGCGATGGCACGGTTTGTCTCTCCCTGAAACACAAACATGGACATTTGTTAAAACCAAGATTTGGCATATTTACAATGTACTATTTAGGGCAAGCCATTTATTGTAAGGGGGCAGTGGGTATGAGGGGGGGGGGGGAGGGCCATCATGAAAAACAAGCCCTCAGTGATAACTTGATAAGCCTCCATGCTCCATGGGGTCAGCATTGAATACAGTCCCTTTAATTCCTCAAGACACTGTGTAATTCCACCGCTGTATGGGGGGGGGGGTATTTCTATTTGCAAAAGCAGAACTGGGGGGGAGGGGGTAAAATTACCATCAGCTAATTGGTGGGGTAGGGGGTGCGGAAAAAAAGTTTGCCATGTTAAGAAAATCCACCAGGACCCCCCCCCCCCCTCCAGATAGCAATAAATGACTGGTCCCTTTGATACCGAAAGTTGTAAAATAAGCTGCTACAGATGAATTGAGTGTGGTGAGACCTGGTACCTCAAAGAGCAGGTTGAGAGCCTCCTCCTCGTTCTGAGCCAGGTGGCAGGACAGGCCCTTCACGTAGACACTAGACTCGTCCTCCACCACCGTCATCTGAGGCACCGCCATCGACGCCGGCGTGTCCGGTAACGTCGACAACAGGTCAAACATGGTCTCATTGTAAATCTCCAGGTAGGAAATCCTGCAAAACAGAGAGAGGGTTATCTCAATGTAATCAAGGAACTCCTGTACAATACAGTTAGGGGTAATGTAAGGTAATCTAGGGAATCCTGTAAAATACAGTAAGGGATAATTCAATGTAATCCTGAGGTTAAAGAGGTATCTCAATGTAATATAGGAAATCCTGCAAAATATAGTTAGGGGTAAGGTAAGGTAATCTAGTAATCCTGTAAAATATAATCAATGTAATCTAGGAAATCTTGTCAAATGCAGTATCAAGGGGTTTCTAGTTGTCATACAAAGATTCTCTTGATATAGAAATCAACAAAACAGTAATTAGCATGAGCTTGAGTGTAGAACATTATTGGCGTATAATTATGTAACAGAGCTAGTGATTGAGCTAGAATCTCAACATGCCCTCCGGACGTTAAACTAACTAACAATCAATCAAAGCTAGAATCTCATATTAAGGTTACGGTACCTGACAGTGACGGCTGACTCTGCCCTCTCCTCTATCTCGCGGTAGATCTGTGCGATGGAGCGGGGGATGAGGCCGCGGTGCTTGTAGTTCTCTGACACCCCGGTCATGGTGAAGGTCTTACCAGCTCCCGTCTGTCCGTAACACATCAGTGTGCCTGCAGACCAGACAATGTAACATTACAACCTGCCCCAGTCTGTCCGTAACACATCAGTGTGCCTACAGACCAAACAATGTAACATTACAACCTGCCCTGTCTGTCCATAACACATCAGTGTGCCTACAGACCAAACAATGTAACATTACAACCTGCCCCAGTCTGTCCGTAACACATCAGTGTGCCTACAGACCAAACAATGTAACATTACAACCTGCCCCAGTCTGTCCGTAACACATCAGTGTGCCTACAGACCAAACAATGTAACATTACAACCTGCCCCAGTCTGTCCGTAACACATCAGTGTGCCTACAGACCAAACAATGTAACATTACAACCTGCCCGTAACACATCAGTGTGCCTGCAGACCAGACAATGTAACATTACAACCTGCCCCAGTCTGTCCGTAACACATCAGTGTGCCTACAGACCAAACAATGTAACATTACAACCTGCCCGTAACACATCAGTGTGCCTACAGACCAAACAATGTAACATTACAACCTGCCCTGTCTGTCCGTAACACATCAGTGTGCCTGCAGACCAGACAATGTAACATTACAACCTGCCCTGTCTGTCCGTAACACATCAGTGTGCCTACAGACCAAACAATATATCATTACAACCTGCCCCAGTCTGTCCCTGACACATTAGTGTGCCACAACAATGTATCATTACAACCTCTTCTTTATGCACCCCCCCCAACACACCCTCCCCTGTAATTAATAAATGAAAACTCCCTAATGTTTTTGTGGTCATTGAATGAGCAGTTTAATACTTTTCACACTCAAACTGCCTGCTCTAACTATTTAGTTTGTAGGGCATTTTTTGGATTTTACTGCTAAAATTTTTACAAAAATATAATTTTGTGATTGAACAGATGAGAAATGGGAGAAATTTCCTCTCCTGATCCTTAAAATAATTGGCAAAAAAACTAAAATATTTACCTACTGACCCTTTTTATTTTTGGCAATATTACTTGAACAAAACTTCCCAGGCCTTACCGTTGTAGCCGTCGAGGGCGCTGGTGACGATGTCGGATGCGACGTTCTGGAAGACGTGTTCCTGGGAGGCGTTGTGTAAGATGCCGTCCACGCGGAACGACCAGTCCAGGATCTGGTTGTTGACGACCCCTCGTCGTGAGTCACGCTTACAGTGCACGTCTATTGTCTGCAAACAGTGTCTAAACTTTTATACCTCCTAAACTCTTTCAGAGCAGTATACCTGTAAGTCTCACATATAAGCCATTGCTCAGACTCCTTTTGATAACAAACATGCCTATAAAGGATGTGGCTTATACAAGAGTTTTTATAAGTATGCTTTAGTACCAAGTTAACATTTTTCAGATGCCGTCTGCGGCTTATATAATCTCAAATTTCGTCTGGAAACAGCTTTGGGGCAGTAGGGCTTTAATGTAATATGCCACCTGTGACTCTTGTATATATCAGGACCTCATGCTATTGACCCATGAAATTAAGAATATATTGTCCGTAGTATGTCGGTCTAAAATGGTTGTTCTTGTTCGCATTCTAACAAATGAAATAAGGTAGTGCCAAATTTGGCAAAGCGGCCAAGTTTATAGGAGTGAGTCAAGTTAGACAGTAACAAGTTTTCCCCTTCTTTAACTTTTCTGAGCTTAACAGTGCCCTGCCAGTACTAGAGTATAGAGGATGTACAGAAAGCCTTCACTCACCTTCCGGTCGTCTTGCAGGTCAATCATGTCGTGTGCAAACTGTGAGGTGGGCCGGGTGCGGACCAGCACCTTCACCTTGTTGTGTTTACTCATCCTGACCTAGAGAGGCAAAAATACAACTGTTATTGACCGTTAACCCTGTAAGGGCAGCATAGACCATAGTGCGTGAATGTAGCTTCACCTCATTGTGTTTACTCTGACATCCTGACCTAGAGAGGAAAATAAAACTGTTAACCCTGTAAGGACAACATAGTGCTTTAAAGGGCGGCTATCACCAGACAAAAAAGACGGGTGCCTGCCAAAAGACTGTTTACTAAATCCGGAGGAACAAGCGGCACCAATTGACCAGAGCGCCGCTGTGGTGGTCATGTGACTTGCTAAGTAAGGCTGATAGTGTTAGCCACCCTTTAATGCAGCTTCACCTAAGTGTGTTTACTCATTCTGACCCAGAGAGGAAACACTGTTAACCCTGTAAGGGCAGCATAGTGCTGTAATGCCCTCTTTGTTTTGCCCACATCCCTCGAGTTAAGCGGCATTCAGTTTGTTTTGCCCCCGCCCATATCACATTCCCACTCAGGCCACTGTCGATGAAGAATGACTACCGGTCCTTTACCTTAGACTCTTCTCACAACAATTTTCCTGATTTTCCTAAATTAGAGGGGTCAAATTATTTTGCTTTATAAGGGGAGACATATTTTGGCCCCCTTCTCTCTAAAAGAGTTCACTTTTATGTCCTTAGTTAAGGTTTGAGTCATTTGATGCTAGTTTGGGGGGGGGGGGGGGCTTCGTGGATCCCATTCCTCTCCCTTCATTAGAATTCCATCGGAAACCAGGAGTTAAGACTGATTAGACTTAGAGTGGCTCTATGTATTTACATATTTATTTTATGTACTTCTTGATTAATTTCATCAAGATATACATTTAAAGATTGGTTTCATAGCTATTTTGGTGACGTCATCGTGGAGAAACAGGCCATGGAGAATGAGCATCAGTTTCTCCACAGGGCTGTGGAGAACAGGCACTTTAGTACTTAATCATAGTGTAACGGTCGCGGAAAAATCATCTGGAGAAAGCGGGACTCGAACCCACAACCCTCAGATCACGTAACCTGCTGCTCTACCAACTGAGCTACTTCCACATCTGACAATCTGACCGCGCTGTACGTTACTGGGTCTGTTCAGTGCGTGGAAGGGGGTGGTAACCACTTCCCTTACAATAGTAATTTTGTCTCTCCACATAAAAGATGGAACTCAGTCTAAGCCCCCCCCCCCCCCCCCCCCAGTGCCTAGACTGAATTTTGTCTTTCAAAGGAGGGCGTTTACAGACTGACTGTGACGTATTGGGGTTTCTTGGGACGGCATATGGACGTAACAATGGCGGCTGCTATTTTTTGGGCCTATCAAGCCTCAGGGACATTTAAAATGATGAAACCCACATAGATAAGACTTAGATCTATCCAAATATGTATTAGATAATTACCAAAAGTCTATATTCATTGAAACCCAGAGTTTCGAAAATATTTCCCACGAAATGAATGGGGGTCGCACAGTAGCCCTACTTCTACAGTAGGGCTACGAGAGTGGCTACCCAGTGCCTCACTAAAAATGCCCTATTAAAGGGAGTACGGGTGGGGGGGGGGTGAGATTTTGCGCGGAGGGGCGAAAAATGTTTACCCCCCCCTCGAGCGTGGAACGTTTCGCGCCCCCCCCCTCGCCGAAAATTTTTCGCCCACCCCTCTTTGACTTTGGACTATAGTAATGCGCGGGCTTTTTTGCTAAAAGGAGGGGTCAGAAATTTTTACGCCCCCCCCTGGAACTAATAAATGAACACTCCCTAAAGCCTTAAGGCTAAAGGGCCTAAGGGGGGATATTTTTCTGACCCCTCCCTTCTAGAAGAGTCGGAATTTTCTTGCCCCCCACCCCACTCTCGAGTGATCGAAATTTTGAATCTAGATCTAGGCCTAGGCTATGGCTATACTATTTTAGTATTTACACATTTCGTTTTCTGTTGCATCTCAAGACTAGTTCGTACATGTCTAGCTGTCTAGTAGACAGCTAGACAACAGCTACATAGAGATTCTATAGTGGGCAAAAACCGAGTGTTCTTCTGAATAAAGTACTCACTGTCAGTGCCTCAAAAAGGTCAATCCTGTTCCACAAAAGGTACTCCACATGTCCAAGACACTAACATAGGTGCAGACTTGTCAAATATGAGTGTATTTTGCATGTTTTGTTCCCAGCCAAAACACCCCAACCTCATGTCTGCCATTTTGAAAAATGCTGTGGTGCCCTCTAGTGGGACACAGAGGCACTGACCTCCAGTCTGACCAACCAATGACCACTTCTAAAGCAGGCCAGTCATTATGTAACAGGCTACTGAAGTGATTGACTGGTCAGTTCTAACAAAATTAGTGTGTGTTTCCTACACCAGGGGGTGCCCACATCAGTCTTGAGAATAACAATGGCTGACATGGGCAGAGAGCAGTGGAGTTAACATGAAACAAAGCCTGGATTATACTTGTTGAAGTGCATTTGGAATGCATTGTGGATGGTGAACAGGTGGGAATACATTGAGGCACCTGTGGCTGGAAGGATTAGACTAGACAGTGAGTACTTTATCTAAAATAGCTACTCTGCCAAGTTGGCAGACCAACTGTGTAGCCACAAAGAGAAGCTGTCTTCTACACCAATATGGTGTAGATGTGTCGACTTACTCAAGACTAGATCTATAGTGTTGTTTATGAATCATCTACGTGCTCTAAATAGTGTAGATCTACAAATCCAAATGAAAATGACTTCTACAGTGGTCTGGACTAGAATCTAGATGTGTGGCACTCCTGTCAGTGCTACTTCAGAATTGGGCCCACTTCAGTACTACTACTTGTTTGAAGCATTTGGCATTTGCTGCTGTGCAAGTTGCAACACTACCGAACAGGTTCCAGTTCCAACTTCCCCACCTCTCACCACTGACAGACTTATCTCATTAAACAGAAATTACACAAACATTGTTCTCAATCAAATTACAATGTTTTGTTACTAACCGGTGTTGTGTCTCCCAACTTCTAGAGAAGGGAAAGATGACCACAAAAACAACCCGCGTACACTCCCAACTTTGTTGTCTTGTTGTCAGGACCTGTGCGCATGCGTCAACAAGTCTCGGCCAAAGTCTCGTCTTGTGCGAGACAAATGGTGGAGGGTGTCACCACCTTAATTCATAATTGTTTGATCAGAATGAAGTTACTTAGATAACATAATTTTAAAATGATATATTTTATGATGATGATGTAAATCATACCCGGTAAAGAATATATATCGTCGTAATACTTATGGGATTATTAAACATTTGCATGATTAGAAGAACCACTACAGAAATTTAGTGTTGTGGCACCACAAAATGGCGACGATGAAAACAAATGTTCGTCTGCGAGTGGATTGATAAGCAAAAAACATGGCAAACAACGAATCCAGGTAAGTTGTGGCCATTCTGATTACTCAGATATATTCTAAACACATGTATTGATATATTAGCGAGGAATCAAATTGACAGGAATTTGCGTTCGGGAGAAATTGACCAAGATATGGTCAGTTTGGCGAAACCAAAACACTGTGTCACTGACATGATTTTGACAAGTGGCTTTGACATTTGTAAACATTTTATTTGTGCATCTTGCCATTCACTGGGCCACTACACCAATGCCAAAATGTTATCGTAGATGAGAAATACAGATACCAGGAGCCACGAAATGGCATTATAAGCGCAACACCGCTGTCGGTGACTCGTTTTTTAGGAAAACAGTTTTGTCAGGCTCAGAGTGAGGAGTTCAAAAGTCAAGGTGGCAGAACCCAAAATAAATACGATACCGTCCGTAGTACATTGTACTACTGCTAGTGCGAGATCCATTATCGCCACAAGAGGTCAGGGTAATCACGTTCATGCATTAGCCATACATCTATTTAAAATCCCTAGATAGAGGGCCCGCATGCCTAGTTTGAATCTTTAAATTAATGCCAATATCTTGAATATGGCAATATGGTGTAGGACAGTTGAAGCTACCGGGGTACTGGAAGGTTTATTACTAAATTACTAAATAACTTAAAGTATATGTGAAAGCGGTATTATAATTTGTATAGACTCTAGTTTACCTTATGTGATTCCCCCTGGCCCTAGCTGCTGTCTCAAAAATGAATAAAATAGTCCTGTCGAATTGTCCTTTCGAACCGACGGTCTGTTGAATAGTCCTTTCCCTACAATTACCTGGTAAGCATTTAATCCAAGCCCAAAGCACTGGTTAATTACCCTATTATGGCCTATATGCAGATATGCAGATATGTAGGATTTGCAGGATGGGAGGATTGGTCACAGCGAAATGTAATGAGGCCCATGGTGGGTGAATGGGTAGGGGTGTGTGTGGGTGTGTGGGTGTGTGGGGGGGGGGGGCATTTGCACCAGTCTCATCTTTGCTGGATTCAACTTGATTTATATATATAGAGTCTACATTGTATTATCTATCATTTATGTAGGAAATGTAAGACTTGAGAGGCTTCCTGTGGATCCTGAGCTGGGTCAGCCCAACAAGAAGCCCATTGCAAGCCCAGTTTAGATATTACTATTTTTTCCCTCAAAACATTAGCAGCCTAGAATACCTGTGAAACAAGGTCCAATTAATACAGAGATTAAATATCAGGTACTATTTATAGCGCTGCTTTATCAATTTTGAGATAATTTGGATATTAACACACCAGTACCATTGCTTTTGATCAGCATTTGTATGAAATCTACTTAACCGTAAATTCCCGCACATAACCTGTGGGTTATACATACACTAAACTCAGTTTAATGTGCCTTTGCATGGGTAAAAATCGACACGTGCGACATGGCGACACGGCCCTTTTAAACATTGACACGTGCGATATGGCCCTTACGGACACAGGTACTTTTATAAGGCCCCAGTATATTCTATACACATAAAAATCGACACGACGACACGGCCCTTTTCGCTTAAAATCGACACAGAGACACAATAAAATATCTGGGAACCCATGTATATATTATACTGGTACCTGGGACTGATACCCGCTCCCCGCCGTGTAACAAGATGGCCGCTCGGTGTGTTACGTCCTCAGGCTTTACCCAGAGCCCTTCTCTAATTATACCGTTACATAACAGACACAGATAGGCCTACTGCAAGGGGCTGTTATACTGGCAGATAGCCCTGATAACACTGACCCGCTAGTGGGCCATGATGTAGCACCTCCACCAGAACCTGGCCAGGCAGACAAAGTCTTACAGCTGGATTTTATTTTGGTCAAATTACTAAAATAATAGATTTAAAAAAAAAAAAGATCATTTGAAAAATGGTCCAACCCTACCTATTTTTTTCCAGCATGTTACCGGAAACACATAATTTCTTTTGGGCTATTATAAGGTGACCATTGGTCAATTTGGTGAGTCACCGGTCCCCACAGTTTGACGTTGTGTAAGCCAAAACTCGACCCCCACGACCTGACCAGGCCACTATTGATTCTACTAATAGTCGGTCACCCTGTGTACAGATACACCACACCCGGCCGTATACGGGCCTAGGGATACCCTCGTTCCGCCACTACCCAGTAGGGGGCGCTAGTAGCATATGCTGGTTTGAGCCGTGAGGTGGCAGCACAAGTCGTGGGACAACCCATTACAGGCACTACAGATACCAGGTTACACTATTAAACAGTAGGGTGCCACTTCTTCCAGCTCCAAAGTGATGTTAACCATGTCCTGGGAGGGGTTCCCATTCCCAGTTGCGTTTCAGTCCTTCCAGCTTCTGTCAAGTCTATTTTTGAATGCGTTGACTCTATCTGCCATGACCACATGATTTAGTAGACTGTTCCAGGCTGAGACAACACTTCTTTAGAAGCTGTTCTTTATTTTGTCCAGGCGACCTCCTTTCTTAAATACTTTTTTTCCGTTGCCCTTGGTTCTTCCCACATTATGGTCCAGAGATAGGACATCTTTTTTGTTGCATTGGTATTTGTTGAAGAGCTGCGTCACTTTTTAGGGGAGACTGTGTCACTGTCACTTTTTATGTATATAGGAACTCATAGAAAAAATCTCTGTGAGTCGATTTTTACCCCTAATTTTCCTGTGTGCGTCGATTTTTAAAAGGCCTTATTAGATAAACTTAAAATAGAATAAACAGTAGAAATAGAGGTACAATAATGTAGACAGACAGGGTTGGCGGTAGACTGTACATGCTACTATTAAACCATGCATCAAGAAAGGGTGACGCTTTCATAATTAAGTTGTGTTTACATTGGTTTTAGCAGAATCCTCATAACATTGTCTGTAATGGCTATGCTTACAAACTACTCACATCAGGAGATTCATGTGACAATTATCTTTCAAATAGTCTATATTAGAATGGAAGATTTAGAGATTATATATATGTATTTGTTGGTCATGCTTCAGAAGTGTTCAAAAACTTAATCAAAAAACTTTTCTGAAAAGTTCCCCTTTCTTGCTGCATTGGTGTGTAGTGGTGGCTTGTAGCGTCTGCTGCCTCAATTACCCAGAATCCCTCATTACCAAGGACACGGCTATCGACCCCCAACATCTAATACATCCCCCCCCCCCTCATCACCCCGACTACTCCCCCCCCCTCATCACCCCCACTACCCCCCCCCCCCCCCACCCCACACCCCCTGCACCGCTGCCACTGTCGGCATGTGGTCTCAGACAGGGAATTACTCCCCCACTATACTTTAATATAGCATGACCTGCAATAAATTGTATTATAAGGAGGTATTGAAGGAAAAGTCTATCATACGTCACTACAATGAACCTTCATACATAATCTATTAAAGTATAAGGAGACTTTGTTCACGAAAATCTGAAATGCCACTCCCAAATGTCTACAAACCTACATGACCGGCCAGTTCTGCAGTGAATAAATTCATTTCAGACCCAACTCAGATACACCCCAAAACAAAGGCCTTTACCTCCAAGAACCATGTTTTATTGCATGTCATATGATTTAGAATTTATATAGGGGCACCTGTGATTTTTAACAGAATTTTAGAAAATCCCCTAACTATTTTGACCACCCAGAACTCATCTGGTATTCTGTGCGGAGTCAGTCTTTCAGTAAGGATGCACCGACTGACCTCGGGGAATTCCCTATTTGAGACCATGTGACAACAGGGTATACATGTTTCCAGCCCTCCACACCAGGTGGCAGTACCGTGTGACAGTCTGTGCACAGTCTGCAGTCAACACTAAAACCTCACGTATAAGCCGCGGCTTGTACGCGAGTCAGACTCCGCTTTCTTTTAATACCAAACATGCCTATATAAAGTGCGGCTTATATAAGAGTTTTTATAAGTATACTACAGTACCAAAATTGTAACTTCCAGACCCCCTCTGCGGTTTATATAATTTGGCAAAGTTAGGGATGCAGCTACTCTGCGATTTAGGCTTATAAAATACGCGAGAATTTACGGTACCTTTTCAGAGAGCGGCACAGCAGTCTAAGAGTGTCCCAGGCTGGGATGTGTATTGTGACACCCAGAGCGTCTTTGGTGACCGGGACACTGAGAAAAGGAGAGGTACAGGGCCCCAGTGTGCCTCTACATGGGTACCCAGAATTTTGGCCTTGTCACTGCGTCACTTTTTAGGTATAGGAACCCAGAGAAAAAACTCTCTAGGTCGATTTTTATCTCAAAATTGTCTGTGTCCGTCGATTTTTAAAAGGGCCGTGTCGCACGTGTCGATCTTTTAAAAGGCCGTGTCGCCGTGTCCCAAGCCGTGTCGCAAGCATCGAATTTTACCCATGTAGAGGCACCCCAGTGTAGGTTACATAACAGGCTGACGTAAGAGATTGGAAAGATAAGCTGCTGATGTGCTCTGCACTGTTTTGGGAAGGACGTGACAATGTCTGTTGCAAGGTACCATAATATAGCAGGTTCCATCTTTTTATCAAAGTGACAGATAAATCTAATCTCTTATTACCATGGTTGCCAAATCCAATACTAGACTTTATACCAGCTGTAGGCCTCTGGATATGGACAATATGGATATCCTGACGACAAGAGGGCATAGGGCACTGAGACGCAGCCCTCAAGGCGTTACCGTAAAACCTCGCGTATAAGACTAACTGGGGGGGGGGGGGGGGGTAGATGGGGGGGTCCCCATGTCGCATGTCGATTTTAAGAAATGGCCATGTCACATGTCACTAAGGAAAAAGCCATGTCGCTAGTGTCACTAAGAGTAAAAATGTTGGGGCACGGTACAACAATGTACTTTATAAAGAGTCATTTTTGGAATTTGACTACCCACAAGAACGAAATTTGAAGAAAGAGTTGGGTATTTGATGATTACACTAAATGAGAACTTTTTATTCATGTCACTAAGCCCCATGTCGATCTTAAGAAATGCCCATGTCACATGTCACTTAACTGGCCATGTCCCATGTCGATTTTAAGAAATGGCCATGTCGCCATGTCGATTTTAAGAAATGGCCATGTCGCCATGTCGATTTTAGGGGTCGATACCCATCTAACTCGCGTACAAGCCGCACCCTGAGTTACGGCCGATCCTATAAGCCGCACTGCCGATCAGTTTCTCTGTAATTATGTTTTACGACATCTTCTGTTGGCATTCCGGGAGATAGCTGAGTTTTTTTCGTTGGCCAACATAGACTGCCATGATCAGACCCAGCTCCATGCATTGTGTGACCCTATAGCCTGCTACAGTACCGGCTACAGTAACAGGTATCATCGGGCTGTCATTCCTGATACACGAGAGGATTCTACTTTAGCGCAGTGTGCACGAGATGAGTTGGAGGGGGTTGACAAAGATATGAAGTCTAAAGAGGAGAGGATAACAAAAGTACATCAACTCTTAGCGGCCTCACGGGGCTTTAATGTGGAGTTTGTCATTGTATTAACGGTATGGGAGTGTATCAACCCCGAAGGTCGTCATGATGCATGAATGCAGCCCTGGTGTGTAACTCCCCAGGGCTGCATTCATGCATCATGATAACCAAAAACATAACACATTAAAGCACTGTGCGGACCTTGCCACAGGAGACACGGCAGACATGGGGCAGAGATCAGAGAGCACTTTAGCAGCAGTCAACCCTTTAAAGGCCGCATACTGCTTTAAAGTTTTATGTCCTTGTCCGTCATGATGCATAAATGTGGCCCTGGCAAGTAACTCCCCAGGTCTGCATTCATGCATCATGCTAACCTTTCAGGACTGTCTCAATCCCGCAGTGTCGGCATGATGCATGAATGCAGCCCAGGCAAGTAACTCTGCAGGTCTGCATTCATGCATCATACTGACATTTCAGGAGTGTCTCAATCCCGTAGTGTCGGCATGATGCATGCATGCAGCCCTGGTAATTTAACTGCCAGGGCTGCATTGGTGCGTCATGATGTACTACTGTATTAATGCAGCCTTTAAAGGGTTAAACACCTGATATACCCCGGTAATACATGATACAATATGGCCATGATGTACAGCTTACCAGATGGTCATCCCTAACGGAGTAACTTCCTTTTTGTTGTGACTAAGGATTATTAACACGTATATAACCTTGACATATGTAGGCTGTATTCTCCATCAGACTTACCGGCACATGGGATCTACAAAGTGAACCCTTTATGGACGACATGACGCCTCAATGCCCATGTGTCATGATGCTTCAATGCTTCATGTGTCATGATGCATCAATGCTTTGTGTGTCATGATGCATCAATGCTTCATGTGTCATGATGCGTCAATGCTTTGTGTGTCATGATGCATCAATGCTTCATGTGTCATGATGCATCAATGCTTCATGTGTCATGATGCATCAATGTTCCATGTGTCATGATGCATCAATGTTCCATGTGTCATGATGCATCAATGCTTCATGTGTCATGATGCATCAATGCTCCATGTGTCATGATGCGTCAATGCTTTGTGTGTCATGATGCATCAATGCTTCATGTGTCATGATGCATCAATGCTTCATGTGTCATGATGCATCAATGCTTTGTGTGTCATGATGCATCAATGCTCCATGTGTCATGATGCGTCAATGCTTTGTGTGTCATGATGCATCAATGCTTCATGTGTCATGATGCATCAATGCTTCATGTGTCATGATGCATCAATGTTTCATGTGTCATGATGCTTCATGTGTCATGATGCGTCAATGCTTCATGTGTCATGATGCATCAATGCTTCATGTGTCATGATGCATCAATGCTTCATGTGTCATGATGCGTCAATGCTTCATGTGTCATGATGCATCAATGTTTCATGTGTCATGATGCATCAATGCTTCATGTGTCATGATGCATCAATGCTTCATGTGTCATGATGCATCAATGCTTCATGTGTCATGATGCGTCAATGCTTCATGTGTCATGATGCATCAATGTTTCATGTGTCATGATGCATCAATGCTTCATGTGTCATGATGCATCAATGCTTCATGTGTCATGATGCATCAATGCTTCATGTGTCATGATGCGTCAATGCTTTGTGTGTCATGATGCATCAATGCTTCATGTGTCATGATGCATCAATGCTTCATGTGTCATGATGCATCAATGCTCATGTGTCATGATGCATCAATGCTCATGTGTCATGATGCATCAATGCTTCATGTGTCATGATGCATCAACGCTTCATGTGTCATGATGCATCAATGCTTCATGTGTCATGATGCATCAACGCTTCATGTGTCATGATGCATCAATGCTTCATGTGTCATGATGCATCAATGCTTCATGTGTCATGATGCATCAATGCTTCATGTGTCATGATGCATCAATGCTTCATGTGTCATGATGCTTCATGTGTCATGATGCATCAATGCTTCATGTGTCATAATGCTTCATGTGTCATGATGCATCAATGCTTCATGTGTCATGATGCATCAATGTTTCATGTGTCATGATGCATCAATGCTTCATGTGTCATGATGCATCAATGCTTCATGTGTCATGATGCATCAATGCAGTGCCTGCAAGTTACTCACCAGTGCTGCATTGAAGCAGAATTCATGTTGACTGCTTGGGAGTGTATCAACCCTGTAGAGTTGCATGATGCATCAATGCAGCAAATTACTTGTTGATACTGCATTCAGGCATCATGGTGCCGGCAATGCTGCTATAGGCGTCTAGCTGGATGCATTATCAACCAATGAGATAATTCCCTGGCCTTCACTGCGGAATTTTTAGGGTGCATTATGTAACAGCCTGGACCCATTGTGATTGCTGTATCAGTGCTTATCTCGCCGGTTACCAGATCAAGCAATGGATGCACCCACAGGGCGACCAGACTGACCCCTATAAGGGCTCGACACTGCTTTGAATACCCAAATGTGATACAGAAATGCAGCCGTGGTAGGTTAGTCGCCAGTGCTGCATTCATCCAATCCTCCAGAAGTGTATCAACACGATAGGATCGTCATGATGCATGATGCAGTACTGGCGAGTTACTCGCTGGAACTGGTCTCATGATTACCCGTTGATGCTGCATTAGTGCGTCATGATGCCAGCATTAAAGCAATATGCGGCCCTTAAAGGCCGAGATTAAAGACCTAGTGTGTGTGTGTGTGGAGGGGGGGGGGTACGTGTGTGTGTGTGTGTGTGTGTGTATGTGTGTGTGTGGGTGTGTATGTGTGTCTTGGTGTCCCCACTCAGTCTGCCATACATCATAACACACAGTACAACTGTGTCAGGGCAGCCACTATGTACAAGGGGCTTTAGAAAAGGATCTTCTATACAAACTGCAGGGGAGCTAAGTTGGTGCTCCACCTCACTTCTCTCCAACACGGGCCTCATACCAGTCCAAGACCCTCATGGAAAGGGACATTATAAGTAATAGCAGCCTTACTCAGGCCCTCAGGTTTAAAGGCGCACTGAACCCACGACGTCATTTGCGCACAAAACTCGGCAGGGTTAGGTCCTGGGTTCAGTGCGCCTTTAACACTCCAGAAATAAGGCCCTCATCACTAAGGCCCTCCGTTCTAAGGCCCTCAGCACTAAGGCCCTCAGGTTTAACACTCCAGAACTAAGGCCCTCAGCACTAAGGCCCTTAGATCTAAGGCCCTCAGCATTAAGGCCTTTAGATCTAAGGCCCTCAGCATTAAGGCCTTTAGATCTAAGGCCCTCAGCATTAAGGCCTTTAGATCTAAGGCCCTCAGCACTAAGGCCCTCAGCATTAAGGCCATTAGATCTAAGGCCCTCAGCATTAAGGCCATTAGATCTAAGGCCCTCAGCATTAAGGCCATTAGATCTAAGGCCCTCAGCACTAAGGCCATTAGATCTAAGGCCCTCAGCACTAAGGCCCTCAGCACTAAGGCCCTCAGCACTAAGGCCCTCAGCACTAAGGCCCTCAGCACTAAGGCCCTCAGCACTGAGGCCCTCAGCACTAAGGCCCTCAGCACTAAGGCCCTCAGCATAATGGCCCTCAACACTAAGGCCCTCAGCACTAAGGCCTTAATCACTACAAAAGCCTCGAAATATCAAGGTTCCTAAAATCAAAGACCCTCAGGACTCAGGTCTCAGGCCCTCCATTAAGGTCTCGCATGCTTCTCAGCCCTAGTGTCTTCTGATTTTGGGCCTTCCAGAAACCCCAAATTTCAGCATTTAGGGTGCCAACAATTTACATGGAATGGCATGTAACATGGTTGGGTAGTGTGTATGAGGCAGAAGAAGGTGAAAGAAGGTGAGGGTCGTGAATCAGGTACTACATGACCCGCTACACAGGGAGGTGTCTCTGCCCTGCAAACAGCACCTGGGAACGTGCACGCCTGGGGGAAATCTGGAAACACCAGAAAATGTACAAGATATGCTGGAAAAGATCTTCTGCCTTTTCTGGTGTTCTGGTGACTCGCCCAGATCTGCTCTAGTCATGAATTCCCCGGGGCTGTTTGCAGGGCGTGTTGCCAAGTGAATGGAGATAAAAGTACTATGTGGTTTAAGGGTATGCACGATGCAAACCTCCAGTGCGGGTTGTACGATATGCTCCAAGCCCAGGTGTGTGTACAGTCAAACCTCAATTAGCCGGTCTTCACTAATCTGCCACCCTCGATAATCCACTTATACTTCAGTTATCCGGCTGATTCTACATCCGGCAGTGTTTTGTCTGAAACAGGAGTGGTTGGTTTATCAAAGTCTGAGTGTTTAGATTTTTTTACTTTAGTACAGTACTCAAATGACGATTCTCAGACACCAGGTTATAGGGTTCTCCCAGAGTGAAGCTCTGGTTTATACACGAGATGCGGGTTATATTCAGGAATTTACGGTACATTTGTCAGGCTGCCTTTATGCATGATGATGACTAAGGGTATAGTATATTAAAGCATTATGCGGCCTTTAAAGGGTTAATTAATAGATGCACTATTAGCCTTGCGATGTGTGAGTGTGTCTACCTGTACTAACCCTGATGTGTTGTGTGTGTTTCAGGTAAGGCCCGGTTGTCATCACGAGGTACAGCCGCCATGCACAGGTGGGTGCCGCGTCAAACCTCAGTCCATGGGGGACTTGTTTTTTGTAAACATCTATCTTTATTACTGGTAGTCAAGTTTGAGCAGTTACATCTATGACAAGTATTCCATATAATATACAAAGTGTGCTGGTATGCACACCTTGGTGTATAACATCCAATCAAGCTAGAATATTCATCAAAATAATCTACAAAATTAACTACTCAGCCAGAAAGAAAGACTTATGTACCCGTTCTACTAAAACATGGAAATCTCTAGGAGGTAGCTGTATCATTTCCTGCGGAGTACTAGGATGGCCATTTTCCACACCCCCGTGAAGAAACTGATCATGAAGCTCATTCTCCATCACTCGGGATTCCCTATTTGAGCAGTTTGCGATCTGCTGGGGAAGCCCTGCAGAATGGGCCGGCGGTTTTCAGACCTAGATCGTTCCGTCTAGGTCTGATTGAGACTAGCTGCATACTTGAAATGACTGCCATAGAACTCCTCAGTATTTACTTGACATTCCATAACGTTACCCCGGTAACAGGGTCTTATACATGTGATATATAACCCCCCCCCCGGTCCGCCCAAGTGACCCGCAGCTACACAGACTCCCCCATGCGGCACCAGTTATACTCAATCTGACATCTGCAGGCCAATTTCTATTAATCTTAGTTCATCTTCCTTCGGGAATAACCATTATCTATCAGTTATGAAGGGAAATGTCAATTTTGTAAATGAACTTATCTCGCACTTATCATAAACATGTCCCAAAAAACAAGCCGACAAGGGGACTGGTATTATGAGTTGCTATGGGAGACCCCTCCTGGAGTAAATAATAGGTATGGTTATATCAGAGGCATTTGACACCTACAGGAGGAGGTCTACCCCATCTCTTTTAGATCCTGACCTGGGCCATAAAACAGTGGTCAATGAGTGGTGGATGTAAGGGTTAATAGAAGGACAGGAGGGTGGGAGCTGCTCTAAATGACTGCTATAAACCACATCCCAGTTTGGGGCCAGGGTAGCCTGGACGTGCGGATGGGGGAGGGCCTTATAGAGCCGTTCACTCTTTGCCGTGCCCAGGGTAGGGCCAGGGGTGCTGAGGGTGGTTTAAATTGATACCACTTATACATCTTGTAATCACCTCACAGTCAGGGGGCTCGACAGGAGATGCCGGATTGAGTGTACACAGAGTCGTGCTGCCCGGTGCAACACAGCGTGACCATGTATACCGTAAATACAGAGAATTTGGCAGGGGTGTCGGAAGCAACTTGACTTTGGGGGGGCCGCGGCCGAACCAAACAAAGTTCAAAAGGGTGCGCAATTCAGAGCCTTAAAAAGCGATGCACTGAGAAATTTATTGGGTCTGGGGGCAGGGCCCCAAAGGAGAATTTTGAGAATTTTGGTGCATTTTAAGGTCAAATTGTGGGTATTTCTTTCTATAACTATAGAGTAATGAACATATATTATTAGCATTTCCAAAATTTGGGGGGGCCAAAAGATACTCTGGCCCCCCAAGAAATACTATGGCCCCCTGGCCCCCCCTGTTCCGACACCCCTGAGGGGTAACAACTCCTGCCCCCCCCCCCCCACACACACAGTGCAGCACTAGCTGCCCCTATTGTAAGTCAATGGGGGCTTTGTGACAGATAATAAACAGCCTGACAGGGCTGGTGTGATCTAGCCGGTTGCATTATCAACCAATGAGAAAATTCCCTGGCCTTCACTGCGGAATTCTTAGGGGGCATTATGTAACAGCCTGTACCCATTGTGATTGTTGTATCAGTGCTTATCTCGCTGGTTACCAGATCAAGCAATGGTGCCCCCTACTAAGGAACCTGCAACATAATGGCTGCAGATTTCTGTATTAAAAAGTCTGTGACCTCATCTGAGACATGCAAGGGGGCAATTTGAGGTACATGTGTCATGAGATAAAACAAGGAGGGAACAGTCTGTGCTGTAGAGTAAAGAGTACCGCGGATGTGGTGATAGAATGGGGGCCCTTGATGGAGGGGGTTGTCATGTCCTATGTCCATTTTTTTAAATGGCAATGTTGCTATATCGATTTTTAAGAAATGCTCATGTCGCCATATCGATTTTATGAAATGCTCATGTTGCCATATTAATTATAAGAAATGCTCTTGTTGCCATATCGAATTTAAGAAATGCCCAATGTCTCATGTCACTATCGAATTTTACCTCCTGTCCCATGTCACCAAGCACCAAAAATGCCCATGTCGCCGTGTCAAATTTAGGGGTCTAGTGCCATAGACCCCTAATTTCCTACACAGCAACCAAATGTTCTTTGTCTCTTGTCATGGGAAATTATTATAAGAGTTGTTTAAATTGCCTGAATACATTAGAATATGATAATTATAGTCGGCCTATTTATGTCCATGGTAGTCGTGATGTCTGTACAAAACGTGTATGCAGCCGGGCGTTAAACCAAGGCGGTTACCATGGTTGCTGAAGTGGTTAGTGGCTGTGCGTGGGAGCGTAACTAAGACAATGACTCAGCGTATTAAGTATTCATGAAGCCTCCCGGTGTGGGGATGTCTTGTAGCCCTACCTGCAGCTACACACCAGCCGGAGGGGGGGGGGTTACCATGGTAACCGGTGTAAACAAACACAGGTTGTCAGGTGTGGGCGGCCATTACGGCAGGAGGCGGCCGGGTAGGGGAAGGTCAGGGGTCACGTAGCACCGGGTTCTGTACCCGAGTTAGACACCGGGAGCTGAATCCATAGATACCACCACCGTCACTGCCATGACAAACGCCAGTAGCGGAACTGTGCATTGACTGTTATCCCCACATAGTCAATGCAGAGCAGGTTACAACATAAATTGCAGAATACAGAAACTGTCCAAAAGGGACTATTTATCTTCCCATCATTTTCCCACTTTAATGTTAACATGTAATCTTACTTGTGGTGTGGCTGTAGACCCCTAAATTTGACATGGCGACATGGCCCATTTGTGCACGTAGTGACATGGGACAGGAGGACATGATAGTGACATGGGACATCAGGATTTCCTTAAAATTGATATGGCTTCATTGGCATTTCTACAGCTCCATATGGCGACATGAGCGTTTCTTAAAATCTGGGTACCTCAAACCCTGCACGGGGGCAGTGTGTGTGTGGGGGGGGGGGGGAGGGGTAATACCTCAATAACCCACATCTAGTGGCGCTGACACGGTTAGTTTTCTATCTAACACAATATTGACACACAGAGGTGTGAGTTTGCCGAGAGGCGCGCTGAGCCCGGAGCGGCCATCTTGTTACCATCGTGAAATTAGACGGTAAAGCCTCTACATTACTCACACCTGGTGGTAAAACCACCGTAAAACCTTGTATTTACACCATTGGCCGACTTGATTAAGGCCTAAAAAAATAGAAATGTTTGTTTCAGGTCACCCGACCGACCCTAAACAGGGCCGACCCTACGTTTTTTTATGAAATTTTGAAGAATCTTTTATACTTTTTGGGGGTCAGTTTTAGGTTTTACACAATTTTGGAAAACAAATTCCCCATTTTTACACTTTTTTGGGTCAATTTTTGAGGGAAATTAAAGAAAAAAAAGTTTAAAAAAAAAATCCGACCTACCGACCCTAGTGTTTCTTTCCATGTTACCTGAAAAAAAACCTTTTTTTTAATCTGGCCTAACGAATGAATTCACCTAAAGTCCTCGGAGAGATACTAGCTGACCCCAACATTGTGATGAACACTAAAAAGACATTTCATTCATATTTCTTGGTTCGTCAAGTCATCTTGAAAAGAATAAAGGCGTCACTAAGCAAAGTGATAGAAATGATTTATTTCACTCTCACATTATTTCTTTATGATACAATTGTCTAGAGTATCTTCCTTTTCAGTAAGTTGTAAAACACAGACATTATTTTACACCGTTTTATTGCCTGTGTTTACAGTCAGATTTCACACTATGGGTTACATACAGAGGCCCCTTATACACCCCACATACCCACCAGTCTCACCATCAGGGGGATTTATTACACCTATACTACATAAATCCACAGGAAACCTCTTTCAGTAGATATTGTGTGTGCCACCTCCAGTTCCTACTTCGTCACCAGGCAAACATCAAGGTCATAAGCTGGTCTGATCTCGTCCTCGAATGCATCCAAGTGAGGTAGCTCAGTCGTGCGGTCCCAACCCTCTATGGGCCGCATGGTGTATCAATGCATCATGCAGCCTTGTGTCATCTTGTCACCAGAGCTGCATCCAGTCAGTGTTTGCTGGCAGCATTCATGGTGTCTTGTAGCTTACAGCAGTAGCTGTGTATCACAGTGGTGTCATGTGCTGCAGTATATACAGATAACGTACACAGTATACACACTAACACACATCCATAGGGAGCTTACAGTCACAACCTTTTACATGAAACAGACTAAGTCTTAGTTAGTCCACGAAACGAAAACGAAATTGTACCTATTTTGTGGTACAAAACAATGTCACTAGATTGGATAGTTATATATACTGTCAATATTGTCACAGCTGTGTTCAATACACGATAATTGCATATGTTCCCTATGTATGTCTACAATCCTTTCACATTGAGCATTATGTATGACTTTATGTAGACTGTTACTCTTGACTTCCCCAGAGAGAGTTTTCCCCAGCTTTACACCATTAAAAGTACAATGAAACCAGGACACCTTTTTCACACCGGTCATAAGTAGAGCATCGTTAAACATACATCGTAACGAAGTCACCATCCTCAATACAAGTTGTGCGCTGTTAACAGCAGTCGGGAAAACTCTATTTATGATACAATTGTCTAGAGTATATTCCTCTTCAGCAGGTTGTAACATTATTTTAGACCGATTCTTAGTCTCAAGACAACTCTACGATCTTTGTCTATATGTAATGTGTTTTCACAAAACCAGTCGGAAGTCGCATATCATAAACTAGAGATAATGAGGGTAATAAGGTTAGAATTTAGGTAATTTAGTGTTTGGATTTTTTTTTAAACTATTAATATTTACTTTATCATAGATGATTGATGCAAGGACATTACGGTAGTAGGCGTGCCCTCTATGAGAGCAGTATAATCCTGAAATCCATTTTTGCGACTTCAGACTGGTATTGTAAAAACACATCACATATACATGTACAATGACTTCTCCCCAGATGTCGATGTCACTGTGTGATGCTGACTGGGAGTGGTAACCATGGACACAGCGTGGTCATGTTTGTATGACGACCATAGAAACACAGACCCCACTAACAAAGCAGTACTGGAAATACTGCATATACACATGAATATTTCATGTCTGATAGATGAGATAGATTAGCACACCATGCACACAAGTTCTTGTTTAGCTCATCACCATATGAATTCATCAATGTTCATGTTTACAGTATTTTCACAACCGGAGTTCACAACCTCTATAAAATTCACTTAAAGTTTCATAACAAGTAATGAGCGAGAAATATTAGTGCCTCAATTATATTTCTCCTCAATGTCTGCAAACTTGTATCTTGGAATGTAAGAGCTTACCTTATCATGAGTTCCAGAATATAGCCATGACATTAAACTACCCTGCCCCCAACAGGGGTCTGGGCTCTTACTAGAGAACAATGCAGCAAGAAAAACAATTTTAACATAACTTTATTATGATAAAGTCACCCTTTCTGCCATGGTTTATCTGTAGGAATGTAGCAGCCTTGAGTGTAGATACTCAGCCATGTGGGGGTCGTACATAGTCCTGGGGTGGCAGTGCGTGACATGTCCCTGTATAATGGCTGCTACCCCCAGGGGCCCATGGTGGATCACCCAGACCCCTGTGGTGACGTCACAGGTGGCACCTCCCCGGTCCCCGCACTCTATATGACAAACTGACACCATCCACGTTCAGCCCTTTGAAAAAATACCCCATTTTCACTAAATCTGGCTGTAAAATATCCCCTTATTTGGGCAAAATCGCTAATTTTTGAGCCCCAAAATGCACCCCTTTTTCTGCCAAAACGCAAACATATGTTATAACCTTTCTCTTACATTGGAAGTCACATATTCTTGTAGCACTTTCTCACATTCATATTTAAAACCATATTTCATCTATAACAAGGCAGATACTCTGTGTATATCTATGTAGCTGAGAATGAAGATTAGGAATGTGAATGATTTAACACCCCATATTTTCAATTTTCGCGAAGTTGTTATGAAATAAAGACCCCATATTTCTAAATTTCACTGACATGCAAATTCAGGGAAAACCACCCCTTTCCTTTGCGTTTTCTGAACGAGGATGGTGTCTGTTTCCATATGGAAACATGGTCACATCACACAGTGTCAAGGTCAAATAGTATAACCAGATATAGACATTAGGACCTGGTTGTTTTGGGGAACAGTTCAGTTAATTGAGCACAGTCTGTTGGCCACGTGACTTAGGTGTCTAAGGTGTCTCACCCTATATACAAGTGATATTAACCCTTTAAGGACAGCTTGATGCATGAATGCAGCCAGGGATCCACTGCAGTGAATTTAGGCCTACTCCGTTTTTGCTGCGAGCTACAATCGTACGAGTACTCACGGACAGACGTTCCAGCTGTGGATCTCAGCAGAATCCTTGCGACAACGCGAGCGTTGAGCGGCGTGTGACTACCGGTACACTCACAGAAATCTTGAATTTTACGATTTGCAGCAAACTCACAGCCGTGAATAAGCGTCTTCAACTCCTCTAATTGAGATGATGCATTAAAAGCACGATGCTGCCCTCACTTAACATCTGTACTTAAAGCTCACTGTAGTCTGTCGTATAATGGGGGGTTAAGTACATAAACTGGTGCTTAACGGTGTTAATAAACACTCAAGTCTTCCATAATGACTGTACGAAGGAGGGGAAAAAACGATATAGTTGAATTTTAATGCTGAGCCTGGAGTTAATGCTTCTTTGTATGTTATGACTGCCTTCTCATTAGCCGAATACGACTTGATGTACTAATGCTGAACAGTGCACATGGCAGAGGGTAATGCTAAGTTGTCATCATAGATCCTGAGCTGGCCATTTGATGCAGAATGAAATGTCATTGAAGTAGACATAAAGTAGGTCCTTGACAAGGTTAAGGACCACCTTAATGCAGACGTCCAGTTAATGCTGACTTGATGCTGTTACTACAGATAGGACAGATACAGTATAGGCTACAGCCACACACTGGGAGGAGGGCTCAGAGCTTCTAATGCTTTGTGTTTCCTGAGGTTATCATACCTCAGCTTTATACAGGACTAATGCTGTAACATGCCATTGGTGCATCATGCCGAACCACCGGGAGTGTATCAACCCTGTTTGGTCGGCATGATGCATGAATGCATCCGGCATGGCCCATGGGGTTGTTGCTGACCCACAGCTGTAGAAGCTAGGGTGTGCCCAGGGGTAGACACTAACACTGACCCAGGAGCCAATGGCCTGTACTTTTGGATCTGGGCCCACAGTTTTCTGCAAACTAACATTCCCACAGGCCTGGGTGGCCCACAGGAGTACGTTGGAAGACACTTTAAGAAAGTTTGCTTGGCAAGTATACCCATGCAATATATCATTGGAAAGAGGGATATGTGCCCGAATTAATCAAATTGATTTTTCAGGAGTATACTTCTTTTCCCTAAAAAAGTATAATTTTGACCCTTGGCCCACAGTAGCTTTGTAGAGCTACGGGCCCGGATAACCCACAGCTTAAAAGGTTAGTGTCTCCCTCAGTTTAACTGCAGGGCCATGCCGTCCCCAGTCTGTGTTACTGTCTGCTGCACATGTAGGGCACATACTGTAAATATAGGTATTTTCACGTTGTACATATTTTTTGTGATTTCCGTAGAATTTAAAAATCTGCGAAAATATGTATAGTAAATATTTAAATGGTATTGAAATAAAGAGCCAAATTTAGGAAATCTGTGAATTTAGGTCTGTGCGAAATTGTACTTTTTATCAAATCAGCGAAAATTTGTACCGGCGAAAATATCAACCTTTACAGTATAGGGCACATATAGAGGACACACCAGTCCACACACACTGTACACACAGATTATGACCCCCACACACACCTCTGTATATACCTTGTAGCTATAGAGGAGGGAGATTACCCCACTGGGTGGGGTCACACACAGCTATATCAGGCCACAACAAATAATATACTTGTTTCTCATAACCAAGCTAAGAGAAAGATGACGTGAGCGCCTTTTTCTTTCGCTAGGGCTAAATGGGTAGTGTAATCTAGACTCTCGGCTTACAAATTTTATCTTTTAGTATTTTAGAGATTAATGATCTACCCAAGTTGTTAATATGCATGTGTACTCTATCCCATTGAATTCTCAGCACTGTAAGCTTCAATTTGATATAAGACATGCCCATATTTATTTATTAAATTCATGTTTTCATTAAAATTTGCAACTCTAAAACATGATTTTAGTGATGTGGCCAGTGATGAGAAACTAATACATTATCTGGAGTGGCCTTATCATTTTGCTTTATGCATTTTGCATTTTACCATTTAGGGTGAGGTTGGCAGACACTGTCTGGGCCCTTAATTGGTGCATGTACCCCCATACACACATACAGACCAGGTACATATAACTATATAGATGATAGAGATTGAGACTGGATGTGGAAACAAATGGAAATGAAAATCTTTTCTGAAACAGTATTATGTTCTATATTTTACTTATACCACTAGCCATTGGTTTGGACACAATATAAACACCAGCTGTTTGGTCACCTGTGGTATAAAGGATGATAAGGTTGTACATACATGCTAAAAATCACCAGTATAAAGGTAAAATATCCATCAATATAATGTTATATGCGACTCTATGTAAACTCACAACCATGATGTTAAAGTAGCGGTGGTCTGACTGACACGCGCTGACCCCTCGATGACCTTGTAGTAAAGGTTGTGTATCCAGTACCCGTTACCTGACCGCAGGTGTCCGGAGCCAGCACTCTTCATGCATTGTATAGCGCTGATTATGCCTATAATGCTGGTGTTGCCAGTGCTCCAACGCACAACTGGTGAACTAATCGCCACCTGTGAGTTACTCGCCACCTGTGAGTTACTCGCCGACCATGCGTTGGTGCATCAAGATGACAAATAACCACAAAACTTTGAGGCATCCCGCAGTCCTTAAAGAGTTAAAGATAATCCAGGTTCAGTAGATCCTTTGTAGACGTCTACACTGGGAATAACTGGGGCTATGGGCTCCAATTGATGATGTATATATATACCAGAATCCAGATGTGGCCACTTTGACCTGGTGTCTCCATGTCCTGTATAGAAGGTGCATGGTAATACTTGTAACCAGGGTACAGGGACGCCACTGGCAGCCTGAGCAGGGAGCAGCAGGTACCTCAGCCTGGGGCCTGGATGCAGGGAGCAGTCATTATTCTAGTTGTCATGGTTGACTGGCCCTCACTGGGGCTGTGTAGAGCTGTGTAGAGGTGAATAGCAGTAGTGAGGGTAACTGCAGGGGGTCTGCAGGTGTGTGGCTACATACTCCTCCTACTGAAGGGGAGGCTATCCTATATACATGTGCACATTCCTAGGTCATATCACAAGTTGGGGATGGGGATGGATAACATAGGGTATGTGGAATGTTAGGCAGTGAATGAATATATGTCATGAACTTCTTTTTTTTCCAAAACCCTAAAAAATAAAATATCACTAAAAAATGCAAGTGTTTCATCTCAGTCTGTAGTCTTTGCAGTAAGTGTCACTGTGAACAACAGGGATATGGTTGACCTTTGGGTGCATGGTTCCGCCTATGATCAATTAATATGCCCATTCTCTTTTTCAATTTTTTGCAATTTTCCTGGTAAAATGGAAGATAGTATTGCACTAGTACTACACTTGTACTACACTAGTACAGAGTGGTGGTGAATACACTAGTAGTTTATCGAGCTAAACATAGGTTACTCGCATCATCGTCTGGCCTATGGTTTATAACCTGCTGTTCACGCTGGCCCCAACTCGACTCCATATATGGGCATGCTACGTCATTAACACGTGACTGTCTATAAATAGATTCACTCCTTTAACTGTTTGATCACGTGACTTCCGCCAATCTCCATACCCTTATATGGAGCGAGTTGAGGCAGCAGAAATAGTAGAAACCTTGGTATTTCAAAATGGGCGACTTTACGTTGTTCCTAACGCTACTATTGCACCTAGCGTTAGGTATCCGAACTAAAACACTAGTACCTGGTCTTGAATACCCCCGGTGGTGAATACAGTAGAACCGGTTGTGAAGTAGTTACTAGTACCTACACAGCGGTCGTTAATCAGGAGTCAAGGATGCCGAAGCCCAGACAGAGCAGGCAGCAGCCGCAGCAGTTGAGGGCAGTCTTGTACTTGGTGGTCACATTGTCCTGTTTGTGAGACGCCCCCCGGGGCACCGTCTGTCGGTGCAGCGTGCCCCGCGTGCTCTCATCTGACACACTACTGGAGTGCGGGTAGCCATTGGTGGACTGGCCACCGTTAGTGGACTGGCCGCCATTGTTCCCGAATGGAGACTTTGAGAAGTACGGGAACTGCATGACAGGTTTGCTGAACAGCGGCAGCTCCCCGTCCTTGCGCTCGCTGTCCCCGGCTGGGGCCACGACCACCGGCAGCCGGATAATGAGCTTCCCACCCAGCTTCTTAAACCTGACCTTGACCTTGATGGTGTACTGCAGGTCCACCATCTTGCAGTGCGGGATGTAGGAGGGGATGATGTTAGTCGGTAACGAGATGCCAAAGGTGCTCTTCATGGTCACCCCGCTCCGCGTCACCCGCCGGTTACGCCCGTCATCAAACGCCTTAATCATGACGCGCCGGAACTTCTTAATGAGGTCGCTGTCGAAGAAGAGCTGCTGCTCGAGCTGGGCGCTGATGTCCTTAATGGCGTCCTTACTGGGAGAGATGACCTCGGTGGTGAGCCGGATGTTGTCCCCCACTGGGTAGATGCCCCGGTCCATGGTCACGATCACCGTGGTCGGGTCCTTTTTCCCGGCCCCACAGAACAACAGCAGTTGGTCCGAGTGTACGGTGGGTTCCAGCGCCCCGGGGACCGTGTGCCAGTCCTGGAGGGGGATCAGGGTGAAGGAGCGCCGGGTGGCCTTAACTACCCGCAGCTTGCTGCCTGATGCACCGCTCCGTGAGTGGGAGAAGTCACACACCCGCGCCTGCACCGAGTAGGAGATGTCAAACACATAGCCATTCCCCATGTCAAACTGGTGCACCGAGGGCGGCAGGCGGTCAGGTAAGGTGTACTGGAAGTTAGTCTCATAGCGCCCGGGGTCCAGGGTCACCCCGCGGTGACTGGTGGAGGAGCCGATCAGCACGATGTGTTTGTCGATGTACACCTCATGTTTGGGGCGCTCGATGAAGGTGGATGCGTTCTGGAACATGCGCAGGGTGCCTTTACCCACCACGTTAAACTCCACGTGTTTGATGTCAATCCCGGCCCACACGTCCATGACAACCTTCCCGCTCAGCTCATCGCCCGGTTTGTAGCGCGCCCCCGGCACCTCAAACTCGATGTGGAAGTTGGAGATGGCCATGTCGATGTTCACGAGCCCCCCGCGTACCCCCCGTGCATACCCCCCACCCGACACAACACTCGACACAACACTACGGGCACTACGCACACTGCCCACAGAGTCCAACCGACCCCGGAGGAGGCTCGGGGTGGAACCAAAGCCCTTGTTCCTGCTAATCCCCGCCCGTGGGTGGCTGAGGTCGTAATCGCGCTCTGGTTGTAAACTGCTGAGGCTGCGGCTGGAGCTAAACGCTTTGTTTAGACTGAGGTTGTTGTATCTGAGGTACTGTCCTGACCCCAGACGGGTCTGATCTACGCTCCACGAGCTCAGACCAGACGGGGCTGTACCTGGTCTGTGACTCCCATTTCTACATCCAGGGTTAGTGAGGGAGGTAGAACCTGCCTTACTGAGGCTGGTAGAGCCTGCCTTACTGAGGCTGGTGGAGCCTGCCTTACTGAGGCTGGTAGAGCCCCCTTTACTGGGGCAGGTGGACCCCCCTTTACTGGGGCTGCTCTGGGAGTCAGATGCTGAGGTTCTGAGGGAGTTGGAGGCTATCAGGGCCTGCCTGGCACTGTGTAGGGACACCCTGGAGGCTACACTGCCTGCCAGAGACACCCCTCCTGTGCCTGCACTCCTGTGTGTGGTAGGGTGACCTGGTGTGGTACTCCTGTGTGTGGTAGGGTTACCTGCTCCTGTGGGTGTGGTGTGGGGCCTGTAGTGGTTAGAGCTCACACCCCAGCCTGCACCTCCAGGGCCTCCAGTCCCTGCTGTAGTGTGGGGCCTGTAGTGGCTAACAGCCCCAGCACTAGGTGTGTGGGGGTTAGCACTGGGTGTATCACTGGGTGTGTAGAGTCTGTTAGAGTCAGTATTAACACCTCCTGTAGGTGCTGCAGTCCCAGCTGTGCCTCCTCCTGTAGTGTGGGGCCTATTGACACATCCTGTAGCCCCCACACTAGGCCTGTAGTGGGTAGTGTTGGGTGTAGCACTAGTCCTGTAGTGGTTAGTGTTGGGTGTAGCACTAGGTGTATAGAGTCTGCTCACACTAACACCACCACCACTACCACTGCTGGTTCCCGCACCCCCTGGTACTGAACTCATGGTAATCACTGCGGGTACCAGCCCGCGTCACGCCCCGCCGCACTCACCGTAAACCCTCCTGGGCCTCCCCCGGGGCACCTGGGGTGGGGTGTGGAGGTCTTGTAGCCTGCAGGGAGGGCCACAGGCCACTGCCTGCTGTGGTGGTCAGGGTCTGTAAGAGGAGTAGATGTCAGAGTTAGGTGTCAGTGGTAGGTGTAGGTGGTAGGGGAGGGACTGCGGCCAGCACCGGGCGGCCACCAGGACTCAGGACTCAGTCAGTCAGCATCAGGTGCTGCTTTGTACATTAAATATTGATGGGATTTTGTTATAGCTCCCCCCTCCTCCCCCCTCTCCACCCATTCACCTCCAGCTCCCACTGCCTCCCAGCCTCCTACCTGTCTGCCTGCCTTCCCTGTCTGCCTGCCTTCCCTGTCTGTCTGCCTGCCTTCCCTGTCTGCCTGCCTTCCCTGTCTGCCTGCCTTCCCTGTCTGTCTGCCTGCCTTCCCTGTCTGCCTGCCTTCCCTGTCTGCCTGCCTTCCCTGTCTGTCTGCCTCCCCTGTCTGTCTGCCTGCCTTCCCTGTCTGTCTGCCTTCCCTGTCTGTCTGCCTCCCCTGTCTGTCTGCCTCCCCTGTCTGTCTGTCTCCCCTGTCTGTCTGCCTGCCTGCCTCCCCTGTCTGTCTGCCTCCCCTGTCTGTCTGCCTGCCTGCCTCCCCTGTCTGCCTGCCTCCCCTGTCTGTCTGCCTGCCTTCCCTGTCTGTCTGCCTCCCCTGTCTGTCTGCCTCCCCTGTCTGTCTGCCTGCCTGCCTCCCCTGTCTGCCTGCCTCCCCTGTCTGTCTGCCTGCCTTCCCTGTCTGTCTGCCTTCCCTGTCTGTCTGCCTCCCCTGTCTGTCTGCCTGCCTTCCCTGTCTGTCTGCCTTCCCTGTCTGTCTGCCTCCCCTGTCTGTCTACCTGCCTGCCTTCCCTGTCTGTCTGCCTGCCTGCCTCCCCTGTCTGTCTGTCTGCCTCCCTGCCTGAGGCCTCCTGCTGCCCTCCTGTCTGCCTGCCTGCCTCAATGCCTGAAGACCCCTGCCTCCCCTGTCTGTCTGCCTGTCTGCCTCCCCCATCTGTCTGTCTGTCTGTCTGTCTATCTGTCTGTCTCCCTGCCCACCTCCCTCCTGTCTGCCTTTCTGCCTCCCTCTCTAATGCCTTCTGTAGACATTTAGTGTCCCTGCCTGCCTATTCATCTATGCCTGCCTATCTGCCCATCTACCTGCTGCCTACTTATCTACCTGCCTCCTGCCTGCCTGCACTACATGTCTGCCTGCCTCCCCTGCCTCTCTGCCTGCCCCCCTCACCTGCCTCCCATATTCCCTATCCTATCATCTTCCTTCCCCTTCTTCCCTTGTTTGAACCTTCCTCCCTTCTCCCTGATTAGATACATCCTAATAACAGACATGGCTGGCACATGACGGAGGGTGCAATGTATGGCTTAGATGGCCACAGGTGAACCCTAGCCTTGACCCGGATGCCTTTGGCTAAGTTTCACCAGATCGATACAAGTTACAAGTTGATAGTCTATGACCGGCTGGCCTCTATTACCGGGTGACCTTTATGACCGGCAAGGGTGAAAAAGGCAAAAATGGGGCATATGTAGAAAGAATTCGTGGGAAAAGTAAATTCACTTGACATTACTAATTTTATTTCAAGTTGGGTAAAATAAACCTTGCCAGTCATAGAGGTCACCCGGTCATAGACTATCAACTTGTATCGATCTGGTGAGACGTAGCCCTTTACCTGGTTCTGGTGGTGTGTGTGTGGGGGGGGGGGTGTATCTGTGTGTGGTGTTGGTGTTGTATGTCCTTTGTTGTGGCTCTGTGCCTGACCTCCACTTAGACCAATATTTACCCAGTTTACAAGTCTCTACAGTGCAACATGATCTGTGTCTATACCACTGTCACACAGCTCATGGGGAGGCAATCAACAAGTTGTTAAATACACATGTCAGTTTACACTCCACATTAAGCAATCACACATGTCTGTGTGGTATGAAGAAGTCAATAGCTAGGTGCAACATAGTCAATTTGGAATCGACTGTATGAATGTACAGTCGATGATAGACTCTGCTCTAATCACTGGGGGTCCTGCTATGTGCCAGGCCTAGTGTGAACAGAAGGTTTGTCTTATAAACCACTGGTGTACTAACATATCATCAACAAACAGGCACATATATGAGTGAATATGGAAAGCTAAGTGTCTAGAGATAAGCATGGAACCTTTTACTTTGTTTGAAACGAGGTCCTGTAATTCACCCACAGTCAAAACATGGTGATCTCTCACCAGCCAAGTATGGTGATACTTGGCTGGCTCGCTAGCTAGGTGCAACAGGCTTAGACAGCAACATATGATCCAATTAAAGTGACATCCAATGATTAGGGCTCAAAAATCAATTTAAGCAAAATGAACCAGAATGTTACCCATGCCCATATTTCATGTGCTACCTACTTTGTTTAATCTCATTCCCCAGAATTCAGCTTAAAATTCAACTAATTATCAGATCGTGGCTCATTTACTACTTTTGGAGTGCACACTATAATCGTCCCAGGGGAACCCTGGGTCTTAGGGAGACGGTTCTGACGAAAATGAGTAGATTTTCAGTCAAACTTTGATGCAACTGTATGCATTTCCTGTTGCATATTTTGAATAAAGAATAGCACTGCAACTAACCTACAACCTATGTCTGTCTACCCCTTTATCCAAAGATTTGAAAAAAAAGTCTTTCCTAGTGAAAAAGATGGGAGGAAAAGAACCAATTTGATGCAAGATACATCTTTCTGTGAACTAATGCTAAAGAATAGCAGAGTGACCTTGAATCCAACCTTTAAAAGAGTCATGTTCACACAGACACCCATAGAGCTAAGTGTTAAAGAGAAGGTGAGACCAAAAAATGAGACGCTTTAACAGCAAGAGATACTCCTTAGGTCTTGATGTGTACATACCGTTCATATGTGCGTTTTGAATTTCTAACATTTACTTTGGATCCAAGCTGGAGGTTACTAAGATGATAGAGTTTACGGTTAATGTCAATACAACAACGTCTACAGCTGAAGTGTCCATGTGAGGTGTGTGTGTGTGGGGGGGGGGGGGGGGGGGTTTACACCTGGATGCACACACTACACACCTGGGTAGGTAGGGGGGGATAGCTGGGGGGGGGGGGGGTAGCTGGGGTGGGGGAGGGGTAGGTTAGAGGGTAGGGTGGGCGGATAGTATAGGGCAGAGGAAGTGGAGGGCATAAAACGTTGGGAGAGTGGTTTCATCACCACTTCAATTAAAGTCAGTATATCCGAAAACATATTTTTGGTAAAATTGTTACTTAGGCCAAAAAAGAAGAAGGTATGTTTCCGGTAACATGGGAATAAAGACTGGGGTCGGTAGGTCGGATAATTTTTGAAACATGAAAGTACTAGCCATCCTCCGTGTAAACCCTAAAAATGACCCAAAAAGGGGTAAAAATATGTTGTTGTTTTTTAAATTGCACGAAAAGAAAACGCAGGGTTGGTCCTGTTTTTCTAGGGTCGGTCAGGTGACCAGAAACAAACCTTTTTTTTTTAATTGGCCAAATACTTATCATCCTTAAATGGAGTTAGATTGTCAAATGTTATCTATTGGCTGAAGGGCACATGTAAGGCCTGCCATTATACCCACCTAGAGGCTTGTTCTAGTGTATTTGCAATGGGTGCACATTAACTTGTGCTCCTTGTGTACCTTGTCAATAAATATGAGTATTATATCCAAATACAAGCATAAATAGAGAGACTGGGAATGAGCAATTGAAGTATGATCATCATGGACATACTGACTCATATTTCAAGTAAATTAATTTTTGAGCCCCTACCATTGGATATACTACCTTTAAAAGACAGGAGGAAGGGACTGATGAGTGGAGACGTGTGGTTTATTAAAGGTGTCGATGTAACTTGTGGCCATAGACTCCCACAAAGAACATATTAGTCAGGCACTTTGCTACTCTCGGTCCCAAATTCCACTGAAAGAAGGGGACAAGAAAGGCTCTGGTAACTGCCACATGACCTTAAACTTGTGATTTTGGGTTTGGGCAATCTCTGCTGGTAGCTTGGAACCAACGAATAGGAACTGGAAATGGAAACGGAATGTATAATGGTAAAACTACTGTGGCAAAGCCTACCTTCAGAAGGATTTGGGATTATTACTTTGGCAGCCTCGCCAGGTCCTCCCCGACAAAGTATAGTGGTGTTGGGGGGGGGGGGGACCCCTCTCACCCCTCTCCCCTCCCCCCCCCCCCACTCCCCCCAGAAGGCGTCTTTTATCTCTGTATGTCATAACCACAAACATCACGTGTCCAAGTCTGCCAAAACACAAATCACAAAACTAAATATGGCAGAAATGACATAAAACCGACTCTTAATGGCGCAGTCCCACCGTAATACCCCCCACTTGGCCGCCCCCCCCCCCCCCTGCAGTGTCCTATAAGGAGGTTTATGTGTGTTTATTACGTTATCCTGCTTTACTGTATATATGTGTGGGTATCTTTTTATGTGTAATTCCAGCCTATTTCCAGGTAGATGTTGTGTACAGTAACAGGCTCAGTCTCATGAGTTTGTAACAATTGAAACGTCTTTGACCGGATGTAGTCTTTGACCGGTGTAGTTTGTTATATATAGAGTGTTAAAATATCCATGAACCATTTCCCCCCATTTCTGTCTACATAGCCCCCCATTTCCCCCTGGCGAGTACTCAACTCACCAGAGCTGCACTCATACATCATGCCAGTCCTAGAACATATGCGGCCCCTCTCTTTGCTATTTTCATGGGGAAAAGGGAACATTACAGACCATTACAGAGTGCTCACCGTCAGAATGGCCGCTGATTGGTACGTCATTTGGCGTCATTTATGACAATAAGACCGTGAACATTCTGCGGTCTTTAATGGTTCCTCGCTCTAAGGAGAGGGGCCGCATCTCTACTCAGTTCTGGGTTAAAACACTGCCGGAAGGTAGATTTTTGTATGAGAACCCCCAAAGAAATTAACAATTATTGAATCTGACCCTTTTATGTTTAGTAGCATGCAATATCATGTTTAGTTTTGAAAAGGGATCAAAGCGGCAATTTTTCCAATTTTTGCATTCTCTATAGAAGTGTAGAAACCCTTGCACCTCACACCAGCTGCAGAAGACCCTGTTGGTGCCACCAGTCTTTACGAAAAAAAATTCGGCATGCAGGACAGTCGGTCCTGCAGCTAGCCAATTTTGCAGGACCGGATATATCTTGCAGGGCCGGATACAAAAATCAAAGTTTTGCATAGAGCCCTAAATCCAAGGCGACAGGATCTTGCGTTAAAACGGTATCGCACCTCTGCCACCACTATTTCACCGCCCGTGTCCACAGCGAAACAGAGGCAAAATGAGGGCGGCAGAGGCGCGATACAGCGAAATAGTGGCAAAATAGTGGCGGCAGGGGTGCGATACCGTTTTAACGCAAGATCCTGTCGCCGTGGACTTTGGGCTTAATATTTCGAATGGAATAGCATTTATAAAAGAGTGCACTCTAGAACTTATAACTTCAGTTCTAATTGGAATATTTGAAAAACTCTTGTTGTTTTGGAAAGCCCAGGACATCAGGTTCTGCAACACCAGTCATTCTGCCGGACCAGAACTATATTAGACGGACATTGCCACTGGCAGGATTTGGCAAAGACTGCATGATACACGGCGTGCCTCCCCCTGGTGTGTTAACGGCACACTAACGCACAGGGTGTCTCCAGTGTTGGGGACAGCTTGAGGCAAGACTTTCCTGTTAAAGGTCGGATATGGCACTTTTAGGGAATGGGTCTTGTCACCTGGTATATTTTAGGAGGCTGGCGCTCTAGTAGTGTTATAGGTTAACAATGTCTTTATACATGTACCTTAATTAAAGTTCGAGTTTCTAATTGTATGTTACATGTGTTACCTACTGGAGCAGTAGGCCCATACTTCGAAATCAGATTATCAGATCTATAATAAAGCAGAAATAGCAGCAACAACCAGGTCAAGGACCATAGCAACATGGCCAACAACAACAGCACAATCAACAGCAGAGGCAACAACCAACCTTCTCATCCTCAGATCTAATAAAGAGGCACTTTGTAATGCCATTCCTCATAGAGCCTGTACCTTATACCTCACCATGTCAGACTCAACAACCACCAGGACCTGACCTGGTCATGTGACCTGGTCACGTGTGGCTGCACACGGCAGCGTCTAAGGTCATGACCTTGTACAAGGTCACACTGACTACGACTTGACCTTGGAGGTCAGAGGTCAGAGGTCGGTGCTACAGGGGGGTACAGGGGGTGAGTGTTGGGGGGCAGGAGTCACTTTGTGGGTAATGGACCATTTATAATGGAATCTCACCAAGAATCACTGCCCCATGCCACATGACGGCATGATACACGGTCGGCATGCCACATGACGGCATGATACACGGTCGGCATGCCACATGACGGCATGATACACGGTCGGCATGCCACATGACGGCATGATACACGGTCAGCATGCCACATGACAGCATGATACACGGTCAGCATGACGGCATGATACACGGTCGGCATGATACACGGTCTGCATGCCACATGACGGCATGATACACGGTCGGCATGCCTCATGACGGCATGATACACGGTCGGCATGCCACATGACGGCATGATACACGGTCAGCATGCCACATGACGGCATGATACACGGTCGGCATGCCACATGACGGCATGATACACGGTCGGCATGCCACATGACGGCATGATACACGGTCAGCATGCCACATGACGGCATGATACATGGTCGGCATGCCACATGACGGCACGATACACGGTCATCATGTCACATGACGGCATGATACACGGTTGGCATGCCACATGACGGCATGATACACGGTCATCATGTCACATGACGGCATGATACACGGTCGGCATGATACACGGTCGGCATGATACACGGTAGGCATGCCACATGACGACATGATACATGACGGCATGATACACGGTCGGCATGCCTCATGACGGCATGATACATGACGGCATGATACATGACGGCATGCCACATGACGGCATGATACACGGTCAGCATGCCACATGACGGCATGATACACGGTTGGCATGCCACATGACAGCATGATACATGACGGCATGATACACGGTCAGCATGCCACATGACGGCATGATACACGGTCTGCATGCCACATGACGGCATGATACACGGTCGGCATGCCACATGACGGCATGATACACGGTCGGCATGCCACATGTCGGTAAGATACACGGTCGGCATGCCACATGACGGCATGATACACGGTCGGCATGACGGCATGATACATGACGGCATGATACACGGTCGGCATGCCACATGACGGCATGATACATGGTCAGCATGCCACATGACGGCATGATACACGGTCGGCATGCCACATGTCGGTAAGATACACGGTCGGCATGCCACATGACGGCATGATACACGGTCGGCATGACGGCATGATACATGACGGCATGATACACGGTCGGCATGCCACATGACGGCATGATACACGGTCTGCATGCCACATGACGGCATGATACACGGTCGGCATGCCACATGTCGGCATGATACACAAAAAAAACTCAAACTCACATGCGGTTTGGACATCATAAACTTCCTGTCTTAGAGACGGGCTGCACTCACCAGATGTTGACATTAAGTGACAGCCCTGACCATGGCATCAGGTATCTGCCTGAGGGGGTTAGATCCCCTGCGTCTACATCTTTGACTTAACATGGGAACCCAACATCAATCAAACTAGCCTCTTACTCTACTGAGAGGTCCTTTACATCTATTATATCTCTAACCCATTCAGAACCCGCCCTCCCCTTTCTGCTGCCACAACAGCCCCCGGCGTGGCTGTATGGTGAAGTCACAGATTCAAGCTGATCTAACAGGGTCCTTTAATTCCACAGAAAAATGCCTTTCTTTACTTAACCCTTTAAGGGCCGCATAGTACATTAATGCAGTATACACCTTATCATGATGATGCATGAATGCATAAATGCAGAGAGTAACTCGCCAGGGCTGAATGGTCGGCCTGATGCCTGAATGAAGCCCTGATGAGTAGAACCACCAAAACCAAGGTTCAATAATGTATTAGAGCCTTTATTCAGCCCTTAAAGGGCCAATAAGGGGTCAGGTGCTGGAGGAGCACAGCCTCTAGGGGGGGCTTTACTGGGGGAAATTATCCCATACGACAAACCCAATGTTTTCATGTATGTCTTAAAGGATGCCTTCATAGCTATTGCTGATGTATTGCTCTGTTTGTATAACCGCTGTTTAGAAACTTATACGTTTCCTGACGAGTGGAAGGCTGCGACTATCATTCCTCTACCTAAGAAGCCCAATAGCAAAAGTGTAAATGACCTTAGACCTATTAGTCTTTTACCCCTTCCAGGGAAGATTCTTGAAAAAATAGTTTGTAATAGACTACAAGATATAAGATTGGTCAATTAGCCAGAATTAGGCATTATTCGGAGATTGAAACTGCTACCTGTATATATAAGAGCATGGTACTACCATCGTTTGATTATGTGGATTTTATCTGGGATAGGGGCAACAAAGGTGAAAACCTTGAGCTCCAATATATGCAAAATAAATGTCTAAGAATTATTTATAAGGTTAAATTAGAAAAAGATCCTGTTTATAACACAAATGAGCTGCATAGGTTGTCCAAATGTAAAAAACTAGTTGATAGAAGAGGAACGCACTTGCTCTTCTATGCCTACCAACTATCTAAAATGGACCGTCTGATTGATAAAAGAGCTCTGCCTACCAGACGACATACTGGAAAGAGGCTGATTACCCCTGTAACACAAAAGCCTATTGTTCTAAGGAGTGCTTTTTACAAAGCCATTATTGCATGGAATAATTTAAAACCCTCGTATACACTAATTAATGACATTAATTCTTTTAAAATTGAGATCAAGAAGGACTACCCGAACTGTTTTATGTAGTTTTTATTGTACACAAAAGATCTCATTGTGAAACCTGCTTATAATACCTCATCACTCATCTCATCTCATCATTATTACATGAAAACTCCTGTACACTATGTAAGTTATTGTTTACAAACGCAGATACAAAATTATGACTAGATCTACAAATGCACGTCATACTGTATATATTTATAACATAATTGTACATAATGTTCTCATCAGGGGTGCCAGCGGAGGGAAGGCAATGCGCCAATATGCTGGTTATTAATACATTTCATATTTACTACGTATTTTGGATGTATTATTAGACCCAATAAAAACCTTAAAAAAAAAAAAAAACCATTAGAAATCAAATTAGCCTGTGTTTTTTCAGTACAAGGAATCAAATGAGGTTATATTAGAATTTAATGAAGGCTATCTGAGGTATGTCCAAAAAGGGAGAAGCAAACAATGCAATACAAATAGCCTCCTGCACCCTATCCACCCCCCCCCCCCCCCCCGAGACAAAAACTGTCATCCCTTAGCCAGGTGGTGTGTGTCACCAGAAAGCTGATGTTTGTCAAGGACAAAGTCACCTACCGTAAATTCTCACGTAGAAGTCTTATTTTGAGCGAGGGACCATTAACAGACTTGATACCACAGGCAGGTTAATGAATACCTGACTGACTGTTAGCCATGTATATAAGCTGCAGATGCTGCATGTGCTGGAGCTGGGTCTCCTGTTATGGCCACCCCTGGTGCCCCTACTCCCCAGCTGCTGCTGCTGCTGCCCCCCCCCCCCCCCCCCACCGTCCGGGAGGGGGGGGGCACACCCTCAGCATTCGTTACTATGTGAACACAAGTCCAAGGGAAAGGATCTGCTTAGGCAATTTTGGAGGAAAAGGGGTACAGAATGACGGGAAAGACTCTCAGATGACAATTTAATGTACTTCTCAACATCAAAGACAGATTTTTATCTTTCTTGCAGATTGGGTCATGGTTTAGGTCTACATTTTGTGGGCTATTTTCTATCAATTCTATCGATCACCCTTGATAAGGGAATTTCTGTCATGGTCCGCCGTCCCCCTTGATAAGGGTACTTTATTTTGCTCAATTTCCTGTTAACAGGGTGCCATTTTGTTAATTCGCCTCCCGTGATAAGGGTCCTAAACTTGAGATGATGTTCACACTTAGCTACTATAGAAGAGATAGGGAGTGCCCCCCCCCCCGGGTACTGTCCCTGCACAACCCCTGCACACTCCAGGTTACAACAAACACCACTTGTACCTGCCTTGACCTTGAGTTGACCTTGACCTGGTTACCTGCACACACCTCCTGTGTGCATACAGCCTGGGGTAGATGTGTGTGTGTGTTGGGGGGGGGGGCGTATAGGGTGCATATAAGGCAAAACATGACCAGGTTGTGTTCAGGTAACATGGCCCTCCAAAAGATAGGGTAGGTAGGTCGATTTTTTAAAACCATTTATTTTTAACGAATTTTGAGACAAGATTCCTCACATTTTCGTATAATTTCAGGGGGAAAAAAGTTTTTTTTTCGGTAGAAAAAAAAAGCTTTCCAAAAAAATGTTTGGGTAGGGCAAAAAAATACACAACTTCTTTTTTAGCCTAAGGGATTTACCTCTGTGGGGGTGTCACGGATTCAGAGATTGATGTTTGACCTCAGCTTCTCAAGGTCAAACCAAGGCCACAGCAACACTCCCCTCACCTGGCTATTTCCTTCTCTAGTTTCCCCTTCCCGATCCATGACTTGTCTGTCATAGCAATACCAACACACTGTCATAGCTGAGATGTGCCATATGTCAGACATGGGTGTCTACAATAGCATGGTTTCTCCCATAGCAACACTGTCAGACATGGTTTTCTATCATTGCAACACTGTCAGACATAGTTTTCTACCATAGCAACACTGTCTGCCATGGTTTTCTACCATAGCAACACTGTCTGCCATGGTTTGTACCATAGCAACACTGTCTGCCATGGTTTGTACCATAGCAACACTGTCTGCCATGGTTTGTACCATAGCAACACTGTCAGACATGGTTTGTAGCATAGCAACACTGTATTAAAGCCAAAGCACGAGCAACTCTTGATGCTTCAATCCCAAAGAAACTGTAAATCTTGCTGCTTTTTTATATATATATATTTTTTTTATTTAAAGGGGAAAGTTAAATAGTATCGATTCATATTGTAATAACATGTAAGCTGCTGCCTTCTTGTCACATTTACTAATTATCTGAACTCGATCCTATAATGTCACACGTGCATAAATGGTATGACCTGAAAATTATCATTGCATAACGGTCATACCATGGCTTTTTTGTCCAGACCTTGTATTAATATTATTATTATGTTCTTGTATGAATAATATGTGTGAATATACAGGTAGTACCGGTACTCGAGCATTTGAAATGTTGAATTTTGATATACATCAAACCGTCATCTATATGAAGTCACCTGTATGTCATACATTGTGAACCCTGAATCGAATATCTATGGATAATAAAAGCTAAACTTTGTTCAAAAAAAAAATGACATGGTTTGTAGCATAGCAACACTGTATGACATGGTTTGTACCATAGCAACACTGTATGACATGGTTTGTACCATAGCAACACTGTTAGCCATGGTTTGTACCATAACAACACTGTCAGACATAGTTTCTACCATAGTGTAGCTGTTGGCTATTCTAAGATAGACATCTGCTATGAAAAACTCCAGATTCGAAAATAGGTTGTTCAGAAATTACACTTTATTCATTCTGACATACGGCTCGTAATCATACAGACGGATAGCAATAATCAAATAGGCTTCTGAACACCAGTGGTCATATGAACATACAGGAGGTATACGCTCACGGTCTAGTACATAGTTCCCGAGTTCCAATGCTCTCTTCCATCTTGGTTAACTCCTCTTGGGACAGACTCCCCCGTAGGGAGTTCTGTACCCGGAGTTGTACACCAGTGCGTCTATCTCCTCTAGTTCCCCCAGAGGGTAGAACAGAGAGAGACGCAGGGTGACCAAGGTGGAAGCAGCGACAGGACTAGGCCTAAAAGGTACAACAGAGTTCGGGGAAGCTCTGTTGTGGAGCAGCCAAGCTGGCCGAAGTGCGCAGCAAGACTGGGTCCTCGATTAGCAGAACTCCAGGTCTTATGTACTGGTCGTTATGTAATTCTCTCCATTACTCGTAAACACTTGAGTTCCCGAGGAACTCCGGGTAACCACGCGCCGGTGCATCCGAGCCGACACTGTACCCGAGATATGTCGGGTGACACGTGGCGGTCACGGCTCAATGCACATAACCAGGCCGCGCTCCACCATTCCTCAGGTGGGCTTATATAACCTTATACTCGGCAGTAGACAGGAGTGCGGCCTGGATACACGACAACACATATACCAAATATAACTCCAACTGGTTCCCTAGAAATAGTACAGCGGCGACCCACTACACTACCCCCCTTCAGACAATATCCCAGCGTCTAAATAGCAGCACTAAGTGCAGTATTATTATACTACCTTAATACAAATGACAAATTTTATCTCCAAACAACCCAAAAAACAAATATATTGTCTCCAAACATATACATAGTGGAGGCAAGCGTAACTCTTTCTATTAGAACCACTAATATATTTCTTGGGTATCATAGATATGTATTCATCCTTTTTGATATTAACGTCAATCATATCAACCATCAGGATCCAGTTACACAATAATCGAGTATAATCCTTCAATAACAGTCATGATTTATGGGACTAAGAGGATAAACTCCACACAGCCAGTCAAGCCCTATAAAACAAACTTGACTATATATCATAAAAAAATATATAAAACCTTCAAGACACATTTATCGCATACTAACCATGTCTCATCGAAAACGATTTGTTACAACAGGTATCGTATACATACAGATCAAATATGAGCACTTCTCCTTAAAAGTTACCAAGTTTTAGTACAAGACATATTGGAAACAAAAAAGGTGGCAAGTGTCGACTTTATAGTAAACCTTGACCCAACCCGTCTATTTGAATAGACTCACTCGCTTTACGTGCCAGAGTAAGGTTTGAAAGATCAATATTTTTGGAATAAATGAACATATAGCGTAGATCCGGTAAATGCAGTTTTCAATCCAATCAAGGTCTCCAAAACCTTATGCACCATGGTCACATGGGTGTCTTCACACAATAATACAAGTGACATTCTCCATATAGGAATACCGTAAGCAATCAGATCTAGTGTTGGCGTAACATATTTCAACGATTCAGGGAGAATTAGTCTCCACACTTAGTTCAAAGATCAAAAACGCAGCAAGCTGAAAAATAGAATGACCCGGCTCCTCACTCGATACCTTCCTTCTGAAAGTAATCAACGGGAGCCTACAGATCTCCATAACAACTTACGCAATTTCCACTCTCAGTACCTGAATAAATTTTGCGTTTTTCAGGTTCATTGATATGTTATTACCACAGATCTACACATAGTACGAATGTAGTCAAGCAACCTTTCATCTCAGTAGGTATCATCAGGATCCAGTCCCTCATACCTTTACTCATTGGACGGTTAAATCTGAGTATCACAATCGGCATACAATAATCATACCTATAGCATATGTCATCAACTCAAACAGAACCCGTTTCACAAATACTGTCTTATGGCAAAAAAATATAGAACACTCTTTGGTGATGGTTTTAACAGTTTCATATATAGCGATAACTGCAAACCTAGATCATATCAAAGTCTTTTCATAAATAGGTGATAATGATCCACTGTTCTTGTCATCTCAGTCTTTTATAAATATATATATATCTATCTAGTCATCCTGTGACTTATAGTCTATAGTATAAAGCATCATATGATCCGTGGTGTACTAACAACCCCACTACTGCAAAAGTTCAACCTTGATGACGACACATGGTAGAGGTTCCATATATGCTGCAACTGGGAATGTTTTTATGACTCGCCACTCAGCAAAAGTTCTTCGTTTCTGGACACTGGAGACATACATTCACTAGGTCGATTGTCACTCATCTCAATGGATATGTCCATCCCAAACCGTAGCTGCGAAGCGTCAGGGTCAGGACCATGCATTTGAGCACCCATAGCTATACTCGCCATGGATACAGGAATGTCCAGGGTAGATGGACGATGGTTCCCAGACATAGAACCAGTCGTCACAGGTAGGTCCATTGGAGGATCCACCATCATGGATTGTTCGAGTTCGTTTTCAGGAGCCATAAGCGCCTCAGCATCACGGATAGACAGACGTAAGTCAGCCTCAGCAATTGCATCGTTCAGCTCCATCAGTATCTGAACCGCCTCTCTAGTCTCACTTTCCGTTATCTGGTACGGTGACTGACAAGAGGTGGTGTCGAGTATTGGTGTTGAGACAGGAGTCGAGTTATGTGACTCTGTCTGCAGTTCATTCACCACCATCCTCGCTAGAGCGGACACCCCGGCTGGAGTATCCATAGTCTCAAAGGAAGACACGGTTGTGTCCACCCCCATGGTAGTATACTGCATCGTCTTAGCATCAGACGACACAGAGGTAGACGTCACAGCAACAGGTGTCACCGAGACTGGTGACACAGGGACAGACGTCACAGCCACAGACGTCACAGGAACGGGTGACACCGGAATAGACGCCACAGCAACGGACGTCACAGGAACAGGTGACACCGGAACAGACGTCACAGCCACGGACGTCTTAGGAACAGACGTCACAGGAACCAACTCCGATGACCCACAGGCCATGGAGGTGGCAGCCACGTAACTGCAGTCGGCCAGGTGCGTCTCATCTTCTGTAGATGGAGGTGGAGGACTCCTAGGGGTATTACTAGCCCTGGAGTCAGCTCTCAACCTTTGTGCGTATGCATCACCGTCAAATCCTAAGGGAAGAGGGGCGGAACCCCGTTCAACCCTGTACACACTCTCGTCGTACCAACTCGACAATGGTATCTCATAGCAATCCTCAAAGAACTCAGCCAACTCTTCATAGAAGTCATCGTTCTGTTGAGCTTCCTTTTTATAGCTAGAAAATTCTTCTGTTAGACCACCAATTTCGTGTTCCAACTTCCGAATAATTTTGGTTTTTAGACTTATTTCAGTCCTGGCAGCAGTTAGCTTATGTTCAGCAGAACTGACCATATCCTTACTGCGATCCAACTTGACTTTGAGATCATCAATTAAAAATTGACTTTCCATACGAGATTTTTCAATGTTCAATCTCAAATCATCTACTATTCTGCTAGAGGTTGCTACCATGTCATTTCGTTGTCCCAACTGTCTTTTGAGGGCTTCATTCTCCTCAGTCATTTTGGACATTTTAGATAGGAGTTCTGCTTTAGCAGTCTCCACTTTCTCTAATTCGGCCAAACGACTTTCTTTTACCAATTGCTCAGCTTGAGCCCTAGCTCCTTGCAGAGCTAGTTGACAAGCGAGATCCAGTGTGTCAAATGAACTTTTCAGTCCAGTGACGTACTGTTCTTTCAGAAGATTCCTGATACTTACATTCTCAGGGTGATCAATATCACCAGTCAGCTTAGGCAGGGGGACCGACTCCAAAGAGATATCTTCCTCACCCACTCCAGGTGATGGAGAGTTTAGTGAGAGACCCCCCATACAGGTAGATGGTGATGGAACGGAGGATAGTCTGCGACCAATCTCCTGTTCCTTCCTCATCTCTGTTTTACTTGATTGAACCCTGCCTGTGGGTGGGGTGAATTTCTGGTCCACCCAATCATCTCCCTCAGACTGAAAATCAATCGTTCTGTAGATCATTTTAGATTTGGAATCCTCTTTCCCACTTACTGACTCTATCTTCCCTGTTACATACCCTTGACTATCAGTAGAAGTATTTTCTGTTTTTAATATCTTCCTTGACACTCCCGGGTTCCCTCTAGCTTCAGAGATTGTGGTAGGAGGTATTACCTCCTCTCCCACAAATACACAGTCATCCTCCTCCTCTACAGGAGAAGCCAACAGGTCATTTACCATTTTCTCCTCTAAGGCTAGCCTTGGGCTAACAGCAACCCTCGGTAATGTTCCGCCAGAGCCCTCCTTGTTGGATTCAGTAGTGTTCCTACTAAACCCACAGGAAGACCCCGGAGCACGTCTTTTGGTTGGGGTAGATCGGCCGTCAGGTGATGAGTCCAACTCAGCAGAAGCTGAGGACTCCTCTGAACCTGTGGTCCGCATCTCTCCTAAGGTAACCGAGACAGGAGTGTACACTCCATGGTCCACAGTTTTACCTTCAGACAGCATTTTACCTTTAGGCGGAGTGGCCAATTCCATTTTACTACGATAATCAGAGGCTTTCTCTGGAAAGTCCTGAAGGTAGTATGGCCACGCCTTTCGATTCAACCACAACCTTCTCGGGTTATGGTTAAACACTAAGGTGTATGCCAACCCCTGTGGTACCCTCACACACTTTTCTCTGTCCGTGAGTCCTAAGGCCTCCGGACTATTCTCGAGAATGTCTAGATTGGACATGGCAATTTCAGCCTTCATATGGTGTACATCCACTAAATGCCTTACCATACAACCCTTTCTAGATGTGCTGAAAGGTTCACCATCTTTCATACATTTAACTGAGCGATTAGGCCTGGCCCGGCACTGCCACATCATTTTGGAGTGCGCGTGGAACTCCACTAGATGTCGTGCGAACTGGTACAGGTCCAGATACTCAGCTATTGGATTTCTATCCATACACTCATTGAATGGGCATTGCCCCGAACCTATTCTCCAACCTCTACCAGATTTATAAGTAGGCATACCTGGCGGGACAAATGTCATCCACGCCCATTTCAACCGGTCTCTATCTTCATTGGAGAGGTCGGCAGCCCTGTATGTCCCCATACTTTGCTTTATAACCTCATCCCAGAACTTGTAAGCTTGATGTGCTGCTGAACTAGTATATTCTAACCACCACTCCAAATCCCTTTCTGTATCTTCGTAGGATGGTAGCCTAGCTCGGCTCCCCATCTCCCCAGTAACCTCCCCTGTATAGGGTCTGGACTTGGAATTATCGGAAGGAGGTCTGAATAGTTTAGTACATTTCCTCTCGTTGAATTTGTCCAACTGTTGGATATATGCCCCCCTGCATATCTTACTCCCGGGAATCACTGCATCTGGCTTAAATTTCTCAAATTTTGCTGCTAGCTGCATTACTGCCATAGTTGGAATACGTTCCGGAGTTGACTGTGTAGGGGCATCCCAATCGGGTACAAAGTTACCATGCACCGGATGTAAACCATCCGCACGGTCATACGACATAGCACCCCACGGAGCACCCACTGGCATGTCACTGACCGGGTACACCGGTATCCCGGGCATATTCGGGTCAGTCCCGGTCACTCCCGAAGTAGGTGGTGACGCAATATTCCCTACCTGGAACAAGGGAAATCCCCCGGCCTCGAGTCCTTTTAACCCCGGCCCTGACACGAACCCCCTAGCTTGCGCCACTGATAAACCCATATCTACCAGTTTCTTAACATGTTCTCCCCGAGCTAGGAGATACTGTGTGGTTTTAACCTTTTCAGCTCTCCTTATCTCCGAGATATTACTGTGATTTCGGCGTTTCACACCCCTATTCTTCATCTTAGCTGGTGGATGATACACAAATTTAGGTAAATCTGCCTCCCGAAATCGTTTTGGAAGATCATACTCGACTGGAGCTGTTGACTCCAGGTCCCCCAAAGCTAATAACTCTCTCTGTTCCTGCGACAGAGGGGAAACTTCCGTCGAGTGACTCCTTCTATGGGAGTCTCCCGACGGATAGTTATCCGCCATGATAACTACACAGAGGGCGGCCCAGAGGAGCCCACTCTAAAAATGAGCTTAAATGAGTAGTAAAATCAGGAAAATTGTTACAAATGTGTCCTCCTGTACTACCTCACTTTAGTGTCTCCTCTCTCCCTCACATGTAGATGTTCTAACCGGTGTTACATACGCGGAGAGAGGTGCCTTCGCATCCACCCTCTCCAACGGTATGTGCAGGACTGACGCTTTCCGCGCCAAACCAGCATGCGTGCGCACCCAAGCGCAAAGGATCACGGGTACCGGATAGCCCTTCCCGAAGAAGTTATCCGGTATTATCCGAAGAAAACCGGGTGGCGGAGTTAACTGCGTAGTAGTTGCAATCTTCGCCGGGTTTTCTCGGATTGTATTTTTGCACATCATTTCAAGTAATAGCAATTCTTCAGTTCGTCACAGCTGTCTCATTTATAGCTTATGAACTTTCAGAACGCTGTTTTAAACAAACATTATAAAAAAATACGTGTCAAAGTAAATTTCTTTGGTTGTCCGAACAAATTCGGAATACGTATGAGTACCTTTTCTCATATTGTTGTAACGAGTTTTCCACCCGTACTTTCCACATAATATTTCGTATCAGGATCCTCATATTATCCTTAGAAAAATTACTGACTAGGTTTGATTGGATTCTAATCCGAAACCATCACGACAAGTACTAAATGGGAAACTAACTCACAGACCATAGCATGTAAACATTCAAAACTAACTTTAGTAAAGCAGAACGTTGGGTACCCCAATGCCATCTACTGGTCAATTTCACCATTATTCCCGTCACAAAGACTAAAGAATAAAATCCGGTATTTCTCGTTGTGTTTTTGACAATCAGCACCAGTTACGCAACTTTCCGGGGTTTACCGGGTAAGTCCTTGGAGACCCGAACTATTTCGGGTAACCACAACAAACAAACCCAGCCCCGCCGCTCTTACGTAACAGCACCTCGACCCGCTATACGAGCACTTCTACGTATGGGTCCTTGGGGTTTCTTCTTCTCAATTACTGTAGGAACCTCTCTAGTTTCCTTTTCAGTAACTACCTTCTTCTTCTTCTTCCTACCATCGACTTTCCTAGCTGGCGTTGCTTTTCTAGTCTTCTTTGTAGGCGGGGGTGCTGTAACCTGTGTTTTACGCACCCACCTGGGTTGGGGCATTGGCACTTCTACCAAAGGCTCATTCTCATCGCCGGGCCGGCGACCTAGCCAAGGCTTCAGGCGATCTACATGGCCTGCAACTATCTTGCCTTTCACATTTTTCAATAACACAGTAACATCCGATATTACTTTTGTCACTTCAAATGGCCCATCCCAACCCTTCGAGATTTTTCCATGTACAGGTGGTTTCAATCTCACCACCTTTTGTCCAACTACATACTTCCTCTCTCTCAAGCCTGTATCATACCCTACTTTCTGATGGATGGCCGCTTTCTTCAAATGGCCTCTCACCAATGCATAGCCTTCTCGCAATTCTCTGCGCAGGGATTCCGCAAATGCCACTCGGCATGGGACATCCTTTCTCCGCAGTACACTGCCAAAGACCAAATCTGCAGGCATTATGATCTCAGATCCAAATACCAGGCTGTTAGGAGTGCAGCCAGTTGAAGCATGCACCGTACCGTTGTATGCATGAGCCACATACTGGGAAAACGTATCCCAGTCATCCTGATTAGAATTAACCAGCGTGGTCAGCCCCTGAATCAACGTGCGGTTGAATCTCTCAACCATCCCATCCGACTGCGGTCGGTACGGATTAGTGCGTGTCTTAACTATGGCTAATTCTTCCAGCATCCCCTGAAAGAGACACGATTCAAACTCCCTACCCTGGTCTGAATGTAACATGAGAGGTGCGCCAAATGTTAGTACCCACTCCTCAACCAAAGCTTGTGCGCAAGTTAATGCCGTGTGATCCTTCATTGGGATCACCTTCACGTACTTTGAATAGTAGTCTTGTACCACCATCATGCACACGTTGGAGTTTGGAGTTGTCTGGAAGCCAGTGATTATGTCAATGGCTATCCTCGCAAATCTGACTCCGAACAGTTCCTGTCTGAGAGATGTTTTACCTTTCCCAGGGCCCGGCTTCACCAGGCAACACGTTGGGCATTCACTCAACCAACGTATTACGTCCTTAGACATCCCAGGCCAGTAATATCTCCTCGCGAGTTTGTCCAAAGTCCGTTTCCTGCCAAAATGAGCGGAAGTCTGATGACCATGGAAAAACTCGAATACTTCCCATCTCAGAGAAGCTGGCAAGACTATCTGTAGCCTCCTCCTGGCTTTGCCTTCAAGAGTTTTCCATCTACACAATAGGCCGTCTCGCACTACCAGCTGCGACCATTGGCCCACTAAGTTCCTTACTTCCACACATTCCAATGACAGAGCAGGTCTGACGGGACGAGCAGCTCTCTCCAGGATCAGATTCCGTATCATATTGATACCATCGTCATCCTGCTGAGCTTCAAGTATGGACTCCGCCGACCAAAACACCAAGTTCTCTTCCCAGGCCGGATCAAAATTCATTATTGGAGCCACCAACGCGTTATGTATGCCACAGTCTTCACAGTCCATTCTTGCACATCTTCGGATTGGTCTCCTAGACAAACAATCCGCATTTACGTGCTTCACTCCGCTCCGATGCTGAATCTGGGTATTCTCTATCCCTAGTTCAGACAACGCGGAGATCCATCTACCCATCATCCCATCTGCTTCCTTGAAATTAAGGAGCCATCTCAAGGATGAATGGTCTGTTCGTAGAATAAAATTCCCACCATACAAATAATGGCGGAATTTCTTTGTGTAAACTACTATGGCCAACAACTCTCTCTTGGTGGTGCAATAATTGCGTTGAGTTTTACTCAAGCTGTTGCTAGCAAATGCCAAGGGCACTTCTCTACCTTCCTGCACTTGGGATAAGACAGCGCCTATGCTATCGTTGCTAGCGTCGGTGTCCAGGATGAACTGATCACCCTCAGTAGGATAGCTCAGCACAGGAGTTACCGTGAATAACTCCTTCAGCTTCTGAAAAGCCTGTCCAGCTAATTCCGTCCAAATAAACGGAGGTAGCTTCAACATTCCCTTCCTTTTTCCTACTACCAGCGCCTGTAATGGAGCTGACACCTCAGCAAATCCGGGAATGAAATCGCGGTAGTACGAGCAGAAACCCAAAAATGACCTCACTTCTTTCTGGTCTTTTGGCGTTGCCCAATTAGCTACAGCTTCTAATTTCCCTGGATCCGCCGAAATACCTGTGCCACTGACTATTCGGCCCAGATATTCCACTGATTGCCTGAAGAACTTGCATTTCTTAGCTTTCAGTCTAAGGTTGTAGGATCTCAATCGATCCATCACCTTGTTCAGATTTGATAGACACTCCTCCCGAGTTTTCCCGAAAACTATGATGTCGTCTAGATAAACTAGACAGTTTTTCCACAACAATCCCCTTAGCATTGTCTCCATCATATTCTCGAAAGTAGCCGGAGCATTGCATAAGCCAAATGGCATTACATTGAACTCAAACAAACCCCGGTGGGTTGTGAATGCTGTCTTTTCCTTATCCTCTGGGTGCATCCCAATCTGCCAGTATCCTGACTGGAGATCTAAGGTACTAAACCAGTGATTGCCTCCCAAGGAATCCAGACTTTCGTCAATGCGTGGCAAGGGGTAGGCATTCTTCCTCGTAATCCCATTCAGTCTCCTGTAATCTATACAGAACCGACAGGTGCCATCCTTTTTGGTAACCATTACCACCGGACTAGCCCATGGACTATCTGAGGGCCTTATTATCCCTTCCCCTAACATCTTGTCCACCTCATCCTCCAATGCCTGTTTCTTAGACAACGGGAGGCGCCGGTATGGCAAGCGCAATGGTGGGCTAGAACCGGTGTCTATCCGATGAGTTACTCGGTCAGTTCTACCCAATTGCTCCCCTGGAGCGGAGAACAAGTCTGCATTCTCGCATAATAGCTGAGCTAGACTCCGTTTGTCCTCCTCCGTCTCCAAGTGGCTATCTGTCACTAATGGTAAAAGATGCAGTGGCAAACCATATCCTTCCTTCCTATCCTGCTCTCCAGTGTCTTGCAATACCACTGGCATAGCGGATGGATCCAAAGCTCCTATTTCCACTGCCCTCTTTACTGCTAACTCCACTTCTGGTGAGTCAGCTCTTCCTACCACGTCAGCATATGTTACGTCCCCAAAGGTCGTCCCCTTCTCCAGGTACACATCCTGAAAAGTCATATTACTGACTGGTACTACTGTTCGTCTTGAACTTTGCACTAAGGCACTGGTGGAAACCAATCCCAGCTTACTCAAATGCTGCTGATTCGGTTCCACCACCCCCATGCGGTCAAATTCCATTTCCCGGCAGTATACAACTACATTGCACACATGGCGGGGAGGAATTCGCACTGTCTGAGAGACAGACGAGACGCCTGAAATCCGGCGGAGTACACACTGGACCTTCATCTCTTGTGGGTATCGAAGAGTGAGTTCCCCTGTCACACTATCCAATACCGCCCCATACAGAGAACAAAAATCTACTCCCAAGATTCCCTCATCCGTCAATTCAGCCACAGTTGTTGAAACAACAAATGAATGTTGATTCACCCAAAAGGGTATCACCTGTCTGCCATGTGTCCGCATATGAGACCCATCAGCACTTCTGACCGACCCAGACCCCACAGGGTTAGTCGACAGACCTGCGAGCTTCTTGAAGAAATGGTGACCCATCATGGAGTGACTAGCTCCAGTATCAATCAGAAATTCCCCCAAGCAGCCCTGAATCTGCACAGGCAAGTACCATCTCTTCCCTTGTAAAGGGGAAGGTTGCAAGGCAAATCTCTGGATTCCAGCTTCACCGCCCAAGTCATATCCCCTCGAGTTGAGAAACTTAACTATAGGATCATCGGGTTTGAGTCGCGAAGCACAAAACCTTTCTACTTCTTCCGCCAACTCAATTCTGCGGACGGTGTCCAGATGAGCTAAATCTTCAACACCATTCTCGTCCGTTCCCTGGGGCCCATCTCCACCTGGCGGATCAGACTCAGGTGCGGCTAACCCCAGCGGTTCCCATGAAGTGGAATCTTTTGATTCCCCCCTAACAGTACCTTTGACAATCACAGGTGGGGTTGTTATCTTGTCATCGACAACAACCCCTGTTAGTTTTCCGTCGGTGGTGGGCTTTGGTCAGAAGAGGGTCCGTCTTTTTGTTTCTCGACCGATGATACATTCTTAGTATCCTTGGACCAACATGTCCTTGCAAAGTGACCCTTCTTCCCACAATTATAACATTTCGTGTCTTTGTTGGGTTTCCCCTTACCGCGACCACGAGATGCGACCTTCTCAGCCTTCTCAGCCTTACTACGCTCCTCCATGACTTTTCCGATCATGGTCTTTAATGCACCCTCCTCTGGCGCCTGAGCGTCTGATCCTGGAATCCTTCGTCTTACATAAAAAGAACGACGGCCTTTCCATTTAGGATCTATTGCTGCCACCTCTTGCACTCCCTCTGCAGTCAGTTCAACCTCTTCTACGGGCATTTCTATTACTGCTACAGGGGCTGCCTCTACAGTTTTCAACAGCTTCCTCTTTCTCAGAGCATCTTCTGTAAGCTCGAAGATATCTGCTAGTGACATAGTGGTCTTCCACTGTGAAGCAATCTCACTCGACAATCTTTCGTCCTTAAGTCCATCTATATACAGGCTGGACAATTTCCTTACCAGCCATGGATCACTTGGACTCATAGATGCAAATGCTTCTGCTGCTAGCACTCTGAGAGCCATTCCAAACTGTCTGTGCCCTTCACCGGGCTTCTGAACTCTTGCCTCTAGCTCAGACGCGGGATCCGCACCGGATGTGGAACCTAAAGCCCAAGAAGCTGTTTCCACTAATCCCTTGTACGTTCTACCCCCGCTTAACTCAAAGCTTGTTAGAGCGGGATCACCAGGACCATCCCGCAGACACCATGACAAAGCTGCAAGGCATTCATCGCCCTCCCAACCATTATGTCTCATATCTGCTGAAAATCGTGTGAACCATTTTCTCCATGGAACTGTGCCATCATACTGCTTCATCTTGATAGCCTGCTTTCTCACAGGTGTCATCCCCGTTCTCAACGGTATATCAGTCTGACTTAAAGCATAGTCCACTGCTTTAAAGTTCCCCACGTCATTCGGTACCGCATCAATCCCCAATCTTCTAATTGCTGGATTGTTTTGGAACACTACCTCATCCTCCATAGACATATTTGCCCTATGTTGGTAGGGTGTCCCACTTTGAATAGTACCTCCTGTCCTTGGTGTATTCATGCTTCCTGGAGTTACATGACTGCCAGGCAATGGGGGAGGTGGTAAATTGAACATAGGTCTTGCGTTCCCATAACAGTTATCCGGGCCAACATTACTCCACCCCCCATAGGAGGTGTTAGGCCCTGCCAGATTCCCTTGACCTGGCGGCCGAGCATTCATGTTTACCCCCTTGGGCAAACCTGGTCTACCCACTGTAGACACGTTTACCGGACCTGTAGGAACCTGCCTTGTTCCCGGAGCTGGAGTAGAATGAGCACCTGGAGCTGGAGCAGTGTTACCTGGTCCCACAGGAGGCTTATTCCCTGTAGCCTGGGCTACCGGAACGTCTCCTTTTACTCCCTTGGTGTCATTCTCCACACTCACTGACTCTGTTTCCTCAAGAAAGCAATCTAACTTCTCCTGAAACAGCTTTTCAACTCTACCACACAGTTCCAACATGAACTCCTCATTCTTATCAAACTTACTGCCATGCATGGATGAGTGTCCACTCACACTGGATAACATGTCAGCTGTATGTATCACCATGGAACCATCTAGATCCTCAGTGGCAGGTGGTTTCACCACCTCTTCCACTGTATTGACTATAAAAACTGAGGGATCGTCGGCAGTCACAAAGGTCTCATCCTTAGACACTTCTTGTGCTGTCCCCACTGAGTCCCTTTGTACCTTAGTCACTTCTGGTTCCAGTTTCTTTACCATGTGATTCTCAGCTTGTTGAGCTAGTGCTTCCAACTCTCCTAACTTACTATCCTGTTTCTTCAACAACTCATCATACTCCGCTACTTGTAACTGTCTTGCCAGTATCTCGGAACTAATTTCTTTATTCCGCACCACTAGCTTTTCTGTTTCAGACTTCAATCTGACTTCAGTTCCCTCAAGTAGACCTACATTGACTGAAATTTGTTCCAGATGTTTTATCTGAGCTGCATGTTCCCCAATGTTTCCCGACCTCTTTGCCAAAAAACTCTTTTCGAAAGCTTCCCTTTCCTCCTTCAGCTTTCTAAGGGATTCCTCCTCTAGTCTTATCCCTTCTTTCATATGCTCATGCTCATTTCTCAATCTGAGCGTCCTTATGTCATCCAGGCTCAACCTCTCCCTGGGTTCATAAGGTGGAACTTCTAGACCCGGTATCGTCAGCCTAAAAGGATCTGGGAACAGCTTATCTCCCCTGGAGATCACCTCAGCTGTCTCTTCCCCTTCCTCAGGAGTTTCCTTTAGGTCGTCCCTTTTGACTACCTCAACTCCTTCCTGACTGACCGGGACCACTACTCTAGTCCCCTCCACTGCTTCCACAGTGGGTACCGGTCTAAGTTCCCATCTCACTGGTACATCTACTGTACCCTCCAGACTAGGTATACTAGAGTCACTATCCTCTCCAATATCTTCTACGGTTACCGGTCCAAGCAGCTCCCGGACCCGGCCTACCATTTCCCTATCTGGCTCCAGAGCTGGACGTTTCGCTGGAGGGTCCCCTAGTGAATCCTCAGATCTCACTTCATGGGCGCTATCTTCCCCTCCATGTCCAATTTCCCTACTCTGATTGAACGTATGCACCTTCTGCCTAGCATCAAACCTCACCCTAGATCGTAATCTAGGACGCATCCCCTCCCCTTGGTTAGTAACCGACGGGGGAGGTACCTCTGTATCTGACATATCTTCACCACACAAAAGCAACCTGTAATAGCTATCCTTGAAACCTACCAATTCTGGTTCAAACATATAAGAGCTTACCTCTCAATTTCAGAAAGAAAAATAACAAAAAAATGTAAATCAATACTTACCCAAAGTGGTCACGGCACCAGTGTAGCTGTTGGCTATTCTAAGATAGACATCTGCTATGAAAAACTCCAGATTCGAAAATAGGTTGTTCAGAAATTACACTTTATTCATTCTGACATACGGCTCGTAATCATACAGACGGATAGCAATAATCAAATAGGCTTCTGAACACCAGTGGTCATATGAACATACAGGAGGTATACGCTCACGGTCTAGTACATAGTTCCCGAGTTCCAATGCTCTCTTCCATCTTGGTTAACTCCTCTTGGGACAGACTCCCCCGTAGGGAGTTCTGTACCCGGAGTTGTACACCAGTGCGTCTATCTCCTCTAGTTCCCCCAGAGGGTAGAACAGAGAGAGACGCAGGGTGACCAAGGTGGAAGCAGCGACAGGACTAGGCCTAAAAGGTACAACAGAGTTCGGGGAAGCTCTGTTGTGGAGCAGCCAAGCTGGCCGAAGTGCGCAGCAAGACTGGGTCCTCGATTAGCAGAACTCCAGGTCTTATGTACTGGTCGTTATGTAATTCTCTCCATTACTCGTAAACACTTGAGTTCCCGAGGAACTCCGGGTAACCACGCGCCGGTGCATCCGAGCCGACACTGTACCCGAGATATGTCGGGTGACACGTGGCGGTCACGGCTCAATGCACATAACCAGGCCGCGCTCCACCATTCCTCAGGTGGGCTTATATAACCTTATACTCGGCAGTAGACAGGAGTGCGGCCTGGATACACGACAACACATATACCAAATATAACTCCAACTGGTTCCCTAGAAATAGTACAGCGGCGACCCACTACAATAGGAACACTGTCAGACATGGTTTGTACCATAGCAACACTGTCAGCCATGGTTTCTACCATAGCAACACTGTCAGTCATGGTTTTCTATCATAGCAACAATGCATGACATGGTTTTCTACCATAGCAACACTGTCAGACATGGTTTTTACCATAGCAACACTGTCAGCCATAGTTTGTACCATAGCAACACTGTCAGCCATAGTTTGTACCATAGCAACACTGTCTGCATGGTTTTCTACCATAGCAACACTGTCAGCCATGGTTTTCTATCATAGCAACAATGCATGACATGGTTTTCTACCATAGCAACACTGTCAGCCATGGTTTCTACCATAGCAACACTGTCAGCCATAGTTTGTACCATAGCAACACTGTCAGCCATGGTTTGTAGCATAGCAACACTGTCAGACATGGTTTTACCATAGCAACACTGGTGTGTAAAACAAACTTCCTTGGTGCATCCTCCCTCTCCCCTTTTGAATCTAATAGTCTTATTTGTGAACTTTACAAAGGATGTACCCATGGATACTGAAGTCATACATGTAGAAGACAACCAAGAAGTACCTGCCTGTTACTGTGTGTAGAGAGACGCACGTCCTGGAGGTACCCGCTCCCCCTGCACCGCAGTACTAACTGCCTGCTGTACGGTCTTCCTCACACACACAGAGCCTCAGGGTGGGGGTTAACCCTCTAAGGGGGGGCCTACTGCATAGTTGTGCTGTCCTTTATAATCATTTAAGTAGCCATGGGGACTAACTTAAAGCACCATGCGGCCCTTAAAGGGTTAGGTGGGACATTACGCCTGCCACATAAAAGCAGCATGCGGCCCTTAAAGCGTTAAGTGGGACGTTACTTCTCCTACATTAAAGCAGCATGCGGCCCTTAAAGGGTAAGGTGGGACTTACGCCTGCCACATTAAAGCAGCATGCGGCCCTTAAGGTTGATCGCTACTCATTGAATATGGACCCCTGCGCAGCTCTTTGCGCATATAGCTTAAAACTGTCAGAATGGGCTAATGTTGAGAAGATAGATACATATATATGCACACTAAGCCATTTCCAAAAATTGGACAATTCCGAACAAAATTGAGCATTTTATTCCACTTTCAATATTTGATATATTTTGAGCTAGTGATATTTGCTATTTTTAACATGAATCAGAATATTGGAATTATTTATCTATAAATCATTATCGAGATTGATATAGATCTCATCACTGTGCTTAAGACAACCAAAGGTATAAGATATATACACTTTTTACCCCGGTCCTTGGCATTTTACCCATTGTTTTGGCTTTTAAATATGAGATTTAGAACTATTTTTTGAGAAAAAAAAAAAAAAAGTCTAGGGATTTTTTTTCGCTATTTTTAAGATATTGTTGACAAACTTTGCATCAAATTTAATTAATCGTCTTAATACCACCACTTTTTTTCAAGAAAGGGTTGTTAATCTTATTTTTCCTATTTAAGGACACAATATAGGATTATTCATTTAAAATATGACATAGATCTGGGCAGTGGTTCATTAAGAAAAAAAATCGTGAAAATTTCCCAATTTCTGGTATTTTTTTGCCAAAAATAGAAAATACTTTTTTTTTTCAAAAATCTGTATTAAAAAAATTAGCTTGGGACCCCCCTATTTTTTTTACATTTTCCATTTCTTGATGATCTAAACTAACCTGAGGCAAAAAATTAGGAAATTTTATGGATGAAAAGTTAAGAGTAGCGATCAACCTTAAAGGGTTAGATGGGACGTTATGCCTGCCACATTAAAGCAGCATGCGGCCCTTAAAGCATAAAGTGGGACATTATGCCTGCCACATAAAAGCAGCATGCGGCCCTTAAAGGGTTTGGTGGGACGTTACTTCTCCTACATAAAAGCAGCATGCCGCCCTTAAAGGGTTTGGTGGGACGTTACTTCTCCTACATAAAAGCAGCATGCGGCCCTTAAAGGGTTTGATGGGACGTTACTTCTCCTACATAAAAGCAGCATGCGGCCCTTAAAGGGTTTGGTGGGACGTTACTTCTCCTACATAAAAGCAGCATGCGGCCCTTAAAGGGTTTGGTGAGACGTTACTTCTTCCACATTAAAGGGTTGGGTGGGTGGGATGTTAAGACAGCCTCCAGGGACTGGCACTGGCAATCTGACTTGGGTACTAGCTGTGGCCTACACGTGACATTTTACAGTATGTTGTCAGAGCGGTCAGTTCATGAGGGAAGATCCTATATTCAATTGAATTAAATTCCTTCATTTTACATGTATGGAACAGGTTCTGTGTGTTTTTGTTGGTTGAGGTTTGGCCTTTGGCGGTTTAGCCTCCCCTTGTAAGGCCTCTTTGTGATTTAAACCATACCCTACAGATATAGAGGCCTGAGGGGACCTTGTTGGACTGTGCGTTGATTTAATTAAAGCTGTCAGTTTTATCCTGTTTTCTCTGAGGGGGATTATTTGATGTGAAGTATTCAGTCACGTGACTCAGGGAGGTAGCAGGCATGTGACCTCTGCAACTACCGTAGTCCACCTTATAAACGCATAACCCTTGATGATAAACTGATTTTTTTTTTTTTTTTTTTTTTTTGGGGGGGGGGGTTCTCTAATTTTAACATTGATCACACCAAACTCAGTATTTTGTCACTTATTAGCATTCCCATATAATAGATTAACCTTTTAAATACATTTGTCGTCATGATACATGAATGCAGCACTGAAGAGTAAGTCGTCAGTACTGTATTAATGCTTAATTGACTCAGGGTAACTGAGTAATACTAAACGACCCAACCAAGGTTTAAGACGTTTTTGTTACATGGGAGAAGTGCTCTCATTTAATGTCCATGGCCCACAGCCATTAAATAAGACCATGGAGAGACAGGCAAGATCGGGGGACAAAAGTTTCCTTCGAAAATAAATTTGAAATGTCTTTCCTTCTTGCTGTAATTGGCCTGCGATCTTTAGGTAGTGATTTCTCTCTTTTCCTTAAACTCTTAAGTATTCTTAAATTGCTACCCTCTAAATGAAAGGCACATAGGCTTCAGTGTTAAAGCAAAGATAGAAATGACATATTTTGCCGAAGTGCTCCATATTTCTCTCTTCACATGCCAAAAGGCCATCTTGAACACTGGAAATACCCTCCAACACACAGCAGACAACCATCTAACTGCTTTCAATTAAATTTAAATGAAAGACAGCAGAACAGGCCAACAGAAATATAAAGCCCCAGCCACACTAGGCTGTTTTGGGCAGATCCGATCCAACTAGACCAGACAGTCTTATCAAATTTGACTGGCCGGTCTGATAGAGTTGTGCATGCCAAACTCTTCCGACTGTTGGGTCGGGTCGTATCTATGTCGGACTACGTTGGGTCGGGTCAAATTACGTAGGTGTGGCCGGGGCTTAATAGTTCATGTTGCCACCGTGGTTCAAATGGTGGCGCCACTGCGACTTCTCGTGCACTCCGAGAACTGCGCAAGACAACATGAGAGTTGCCAGCGACAGCGTCGGGATAAAAGGAGCATCCAGAGCAGTTCAAAACTGTACCAACCATATCGTCGCCGTTTATCGTCCGATCGACTGGCTTTTTGATAGGGACAGAAGGCGGTACATGCCGACAGCCTGCAACAGTCACCCACACCCGCCTGCTCACCCACACCCACCTGCTGGCCTGAAATGGAATAACATACATGTATGACACATGACTTTAGGGTACTTTTTAACAAGGAATTTATTTCTGATGCCAGAATGGACCAATGAATGAATATAAGGGAGTACTATATCTAAGTACATGATAAGCTACAGATTCAGCTTACCCTGAGTCATCTGTGAGGCCACTCACACGCTCAATCTTTGGGTTGCTACACTCCCAGGGGGTCTCATGATACACCAACACAGTACTGGTGAGTTACTCGCCAGCGATGCATTGGTCAATGCTGATGTCAAATGGAATTTGATCATTGTGCCATCCTGATAGGCTCTCTGGTAGTCATCATCATTAAAAGTGGAATGGAGGTGCTGTTATAAAAAATGCTAATTAACTTGTGCTGTCATTATAAATACCAACCTCTTCTGTTATCCAATGGAATCAAATGTAATTGTGTTCATACTTTTATGTTTCTTGAGTTCAGCAGAATAAAGACCTTGCAAATTTAAGTTGAATTGAAAGGGTTAAGTATATCCCCATGACCATGTCCACTACAACACCCCCCCCCCCCACACACACACACACCTCCGTAACACGGCTAATTTCACACCCCATCACACCCCACCACACCCCACATTACCCACACTACCCCGCAGCAGGAAGTGGCTGCAGGGGTCAGGCACCCCCCGCCCTGACCTTGAACCACCTGACCTTGGTACAATAGAGGTCAGCAGGGGTCAGAGTGATGCATGCTGGGAGCTGTGTGTGGTCAGTGACAGGGGGCCTCATGTGACGTAGTCATGTGACGTAGTCATGTGACGTAGTCATGTGACGTAGATACAGCTACACACTGACACCAGACACAGGTAACCCAGCATCCACCCACAGTAACGGGACCTCAGGTAGTGGGGGGGGGGGGGGGGCACACCGTCTAACCCTCACCCCCTTGTTAATTAAAATACCCTTATAATGAATCTTTGCCGGCTAGCATGCTCATGGGGAGACGCACGATGAGAACTATTCTGCGACACCAGCTGTATGCCTTATTTGGACATAAGGTCAGGTCACGGACGCTATTTAAATAGGTCACGGATGCCGTGTGCCTTATTTGGGCATGGGGCTGGGCCATGGTCATTCACACACGAGGGTGAGACATGAGGGTGCGACTCGCCAGAATCAACTTCTGCTCCCTGACCAACATTCGCATGCAGGGCAGACGCCAAGCAGACACTCCTCCTTTCGGCCTGTGCTTGCGTATACGGTATTAGCCAAATGTCGTCTGCCATTTCCCGCCAAAACAGATGCAAGGGACCCTGGGATCTGTTGCACTTGTTATTCAGGAAAGAGCTGAGTGAATATAGGGATGTTATAGGCCGTTTTGAGTGAAATGGTGACGCAAATAGTGGCCGAGTAAGGGGATTAAGATGGAGCTGGTATCATCACTGGTTCCCCACTTCATTGCCTGGTTCTGTGATATAGGGAACCTAGCGGTTAGGCTATCAGCGTCTCCATGTTAGAAGGTCAAAATCCAAATCAGGTAACAAGAGGTGGAGGCTCCATAGACACACCATTGGCTGACACCTGGTAATGATAACACCCTCCTCTGGGTGTGTGGGAACTACCGTAAGCTATACGCGAGTTAGGCTTACGCCACACTCCAACTTTGGGCTGATCCTATAAGCCACACAGGGAATCTGATAACCGTCACTTTATTACTGTTCCATAATAGCAAACCTCACCTATGAGCCGTACCCTGACCATGAGCCGATCCTATAAGCCGCACCGGCAATCTGACCCGCATACTACCCGCGGCTTATACGCGAGGTTTTACTAAAAAAAGAGGGTGCCTCGGTAACACCTGAGCTGTCGCTGACACAGGGGAGTGGAGAACAAGTCTTCATAATCTACCCCAAACCTATATTGTCAATATGAACTGAGGCAGCCCTAGTACCCGCACGGTACTGCCTTACTGTGTACGTGTACATCATGTAGCCAATGGGATCTGCCAGCTGCCTAACTAGGCGAGGATGGCATCATTTCTGGTATGTGGGGGAGGGGGGTCACAGAGGAAGGGAAACCATATGAAAAAAAAAAGGGGATGAACCTAATTTAAAGATCAAGTGATATCGACCAGCCACCCACGGAACGAAGGCCCCAGACGTGTAAAAGCAACAAGAGCCTGTTTTACCTATACATTGTACTACTGTAAATGTAGATATTTTCGCGCTGTACATATTTTCAGTATGTGACAAGACCTAGTTCTTGAAATTGACAAGGGACATTGGCATTACTGGGTTACTATATGCTACTACCCAGTGGGCACAGAACATTGAGTCAACATTGAAAACCGGTTGCCAATGTTGATTCAATGTTGATTTAATATTGATTGAACATTGAACTGAATTTTGTGCCCACTGGGTATAGCCAACGCGATCTGCCAACTGTTTAACGAGGCAAGGACGGCATCAGCTGCTGGTTGAGAGTGGGAGGTGTTTGTGTGTGTGGGGGGGGGGGGGGGGGTCATCTAGGGAGGGGGAGATATATATATCCGCCGACCTTTAAAAACCCAAATGGTCAAACCAAATTTAAAAACCAAGTGAAACCCAGAGAAGAGATAGAGGTCCTGCTGCAACCATTTCTCACTCACTCATTGACTGTCAGCTATACCCTATATATAAGGCACTGACTGAGCCTATTGCCCCATATACATCCCAATAACAAGAACTAGGAGGCTAGGTACCAAACCCAAAACTCCACCCCTCACCTACACCCACCAAGAATCTGTCAAAACTTTAAATTAAACCTGATTAGAACAAAAAGAGCTCTAAAAAAGACAATGAGCAGTGACTAGGTAAAAGGCATTTCTTGTACATGTATTCATATTATTTTAACTCAATAAAATACTTAGGAAACAAAACAATTGTCCGAAGTAGCTCTGGGCGTATATTACTGATGTCAGCATGTCCTCCCTAAAAATGCAGTAAAACACGGTAAGTGAGGTTGTCCACCTGAGCTGCACTCACCTGGTTGTATGCTGTCTGCTGTACCACTACCAGGGGTGTGTCCACACACATATAGGGGCAGGCTGGTCACTCTGTGGGCGCGTCCATTACTTAAGCTGGTACTGACGAGATAGGCACTGATAACAGCGGTTACATGGGTACCAGCTGTTACATAATGCCCCTAAGAATTCTGCAGTGAATGCAGGGAAGTATCTGATTGGTTGATGATGTATCCAGCTCCACACCTCCACACAGACAGGGGGTGCTGTCCGCAGTAACGTCCTACCCTGACGGTAGCCTGCTGGTGTATAGTGTATAGGGGATGGGGGATAGCACCAACAGGACGATAGGGGAGGGGACTATAGTCCATACTGCACCACCTGGCCAACGTTATGTGGTGCCATCCAACGTTGTGTGGTGTCATCCAACGTTATGTGATGCCATCCAATGTTATGTGGTGTCATACAACGTTTTGTGATGTCATACAACGTTATGTGATGTCATACAACGTTTTGTGATGTCATCCAATGTTATGTGATGTCATACAACGTTTTGTGATGTCATACAACGTTATGTGATGTCATCCAACGTTATGTGATGTCATACAACGTTATGTGATGTCATCCAACGTTATGTAGTGTCATCCAACGTTGTGTGATGTCACCCAACATGTGTGGTGTCATCCAACATTGTGTGATGTCATCCAACGTTATGTGATGTCATCCAACGTTGTGTGATGTCATCCAACGTTATGTGGTGTCATCCAACGTTATGTGATGTCATCCAACGTTATGTCATGTCATCCAACGTTATGTGGTGTCATCCAACGTTATGTGATGTCATACAACGTTTTGTGGTGTCATTCAATTTGTGACATCGTCCAACACTATTTGGCATTATTTGATGCCATACAACGTTATGTGATTTCATCCAACATTGCGTAATGTCACACAACGTTTTGTTATGTCATACAACGTTATTTGGTGTTGTGTGACGTCATCCAATGTTATGTGACGTTATACAACGTTGAGTGATGTCATACAGTGTTGCTTGACGTCACACAACGTTGTGTGACGTCACACAACGTTGCTTGACGTCATACAACGTTGTATGACATCACATAACGTTGTCTGTTGCCCGTCAGCAGTGCAGCTCCCGCTGGAAGTAGACTAGAACCAATTAGCCGGTTGGTGGACGTAGACTAGAACTAATTAGCGGGTTGCGTGCGCTGGTTCCCTGTGGTTCCTGTGGTCAGCTGTAACCAGCGGACCGTGACAAGATAGAGACAGTGCATGATGGGATACCTGGTTAGCGTCATTGTTGCGCATTTAGACGCGGTATGCTTCCATCTCTACCACAGTCATGTATATACCTGCATGCGACACTCTGTGATGTGCACACGACAATACACAAGGGACAATGGCTCCAGTATGTCTAAGGTGCGTTTTCTAGGCTGGCTCCATAACATAGTATGTTGCACTGCAAATAATAATACAACTAATTAAGTAGATCTCTTTTTAAATTTCTCTTTTTTTCTAAATTCTATAGGAATTTATCTTTTTATCTGAATTTTGTAGGAATTTCTACTAGTTTTACTGGAATTTCTAAATTAAGTTTTTTTTCTTTTCAAAATAAAATCCAAAAATGTCCTACTTTCTGTCGGGCATAAAGTGTCATCTCTGAAAAAAATACATATGCTGGGCGTTAGGACGGGGGCTAGGTAGGCTGTGTGTGGGGTAGGTACAGGCCCATGCGTGGGAGAGAGGGAGAACTGTGAGGCCCCTATCCCTCAAAAGGCCCCTATCCCTCAAAATTGGTCCATTTGAGGGATAGGGACAAGGTGAAGTCCCTCAAAACGGTTTGAGACATAAGGCCCATGTAAAGTCCCAAAGCCACAAATATTTTTTCCATGTCCCTATCCCTCAAAATGGTCTGAAATAAGGGAAACGGGATGGGCTAGACAGGCTGAGGTCTGTGAAAGCTGTCCATGAATCCTATGAGGAATGTATCACTGTCATAATGTACCAGTCACAATGTACTGCCAAGGTGGTCATGCAGTGGTCGTTCAGTGGTCGCAATGTACCATTTGCACGACCAGGTACATTCAGATTGTGGTACATTAAGGCAGTGGCACATTCTGTCCAGACCCTGGGGTCCAGACACATTGTGCATGTTTATTGTCACTTGTTGCCTTCCCTGTACGGGACTGACCAGTCACCCTCCCCCCCCCCTCTTGTCATCTTACCAAACCGCCCTGGTGGTTATATATCAACCATCCGTCCCCACTCCAAGTGACTGACCATCTTATTGACATCAACATACTGGGGTCGGTACGGGCAGGAGGAGGGGGAGGGGGTGTGGGTTCTCATAGTGTTTTAGGTTGGAAAATATACCTCATCATGTTTTTAGAACGTACAAAGTGATAACAGGTGTCAGTCTGCAGGCTATAGATATAGACCCCAGAAGGTACCCTTGACTAATTGTGACACCTACTTCCTTGCTGCAGAAGCAAGAAATAGTCATAGAAATTATTACAAAGGCTTTTGATGGATGGGGCTTTTGATACTTAGGGATTGTTTGTAGGATAGGGGTCTGACATGTCCCTATCCCTCAAATGGCCCCTATCCTACAAATATTTGTGAGATAAGGGCTGTTTAAATGTGGTCCCTATGTCTCAAAATTTTGTGGGATATGGACTTTTTACTATATAGGGACCTGAGGTGGGCCCTAAGTCTCAAACGGCCCCTATCTCACACATATTTGAGGGATAGGGGCCTTTTGAGGAATAGGGGCCCCACGAGTACCCTTTAGAGAGGACAACAAGAGAGGACCCAAACACGTCCATCATCTCCAATTAGTAGAAGTAAGCAGTGAATCAGCCCAGCACTAAATACGTGTACACACAGGGGTGAATGAGGGGGGCCACAATGGGGGATAACTGCGGTGTGTGTGTGTGTGGGCGGGGGTGTGTGTGTATGGGGGGGGGGGTAGGGTGTTAAATAGCAGTCAATATTTGTTGGTAAACAGACACACAGGTTCAGCAAACGTGCTGATAAATAACATGTCTTCTTTTAATACCCCCCCTACCCACACACACACACTACCCCCCCCCCCCCTACACACACAGTGTAACACCACCCTGACCCTACAGATAGCTATAGGCACACGGGGGTAGGGTGGTACCTCCACCAGACCCCTACCACAACTAGTTAGGACAAGGTAAACCTCAAAGATGGGTCCTAACATTTGATTGTTTACCATTTGAACCATGAAAAGGTTTGCGGAAATTGAATTACCGTAAATTCTCGCATGTAGGTCTAATCTACATACAAGCCGCATCCTGAGTTTGGGCCGATCCTATAAGCCGCACTGATAATCTGATTGTGGTGACTTTTGTACTGTACCATAGTAGCAAAAACTGGCTCATGATGTACTAGCCCCAGCTTCTACGTGAGAATTTACAGTACCCCAGGAACAAAAAGTGAGTTACCCCAAAACCTCGTGAATGCGCCTTACTTGTGTATAATCTGCACCAAGACTTCACAGGAAGTCTACTTAGGGAGTGCTCATTTTTTAACGACAGGGAGAGGGAGTGGTGGATTTGGGGGGGGGTCAAAAATTTGGACCCCTCTTGGGGGGGGTGTCAAAAATATTAAACCTGTTTTGAGGAGAAAAGCCAGCGCGTTACTATGCTACAAAGGGGCGCGTACGCGCGCGATTTTCGGCCTGCCAGGGGGGGTAAAAAATTTCGACCCCTCTAGGGGGGGGGGTGAAAAATTTCCGCGCGCAGAGCGCGAAATCTCACCGCCCCCCCCCTGTTGTAAAAAAATGAGCACTCCCTTATAGTGATTTTAGTATTGCAGTACACATCTAAAAACTTTTATGCTGCACCTTATCCTGTAAGCCGCACTGGCGATCGGACTTGCGCACTAGCCGCAGCTTATACGCTAGGTTTTACGGTAGGTGATTTCGGAACAACCTGCCATTTGAGCACTGGGCAAGACGTGTCAGGGGTGTGTGTTTAGATGTGACAGGGAGAAGACTGATTCATCATATCGGGTAAATAAGTCCAAGGGGAGTTTGGTGAGGAGGGGACCTCAGCAGTGTGAGTGGGCGCGGTGTGGAGACTTGACGTTTACCCTACATGATAATTCTGAACCCGCGCACCACAATCATACAGACCGCCCCTGCACAGCAAACACAGAGTCGTGGATGAAATACGAGTCACGACAAAAACATCTTCAAGAGGCCCGACTTATCCAGCAATGAAATTCTAATTGGTGTTTGGTGTATTTTTGTCAGTGGCAGCCTCTGGGGGTGGGTACTTATATGATGGTGCCGCATGAGGTACATGTACTAAACAGGTGCCTTTACATGGGTATCAATATTTCTGACCGTGTCGGCGTGTCGATATTTAGCAACAGGGCCGTGTCGGCGTGTCGATTTTTATGCATACAGCATATACATACAGCCTTATAAATATGCATGTGTCCGTCGATTCTTAAAAGGGCTGTGTCTCCCATGTCGGATTTTAAAAGAGCGGTGTCGCTGATGTCAAATTTAACCAATGTAGAGGTACAAAAATGACCCCATGGCAATATTTGAGAAGGAATTTCAGCAGATACTGTGGTATATCCTTGAGCTACATTTTCTCATTAAGCTGTACTGTTAAACAAAAATTGGAACAAAATACCGGTACCTGTAAATAATTCCTGAAGATTTAAGAATAAGAGATTAAGACTTATTATCTGCAGAATTCAATTGTAGCAAAGAGCTTCCCTCTATCTGCTTGACAAGTTCATGTAAAAATATTAGGCAAACAGTAAAAATAACAATCCTTGTCTCACACAAATATTAGCAGACCTGGGCCGTAATGCCAAATAAAAGGAAATGTTTGTTTCTGGTCACCTGACCGGGTCTAGCAAAATAGGGCCGGGTCCTCCTTTTAAAAAAACTATTTCTCGTAATCTTTGCTATTTGCTGGTTTTTACTGTTTGTAAATCAGACAATTATTAAGGATTTTATGGCAAAAATACTAAAACCAGGCCCTAAAAAAGTGAAAAAGATATTCAAGAAAGAAAATCGTTCGGGCCTAGCTTGTCAGACCATGTTACCGGGAACCAACCTTCTTGCAGGGGGGAGGGGCGCAAGGGGCGCACGCTCCCCCTGTTTTTCTGTACATTTTAATTCAGATGGTTCAACACCCCCAATGCTGTAGGTATTACAGCGTCCCCCCGCCTTCCGAAATTCCTGGATCCGCCACTGCTGGGTAAACGTGTCAGTTAAATAAATGACCGCTCGCTATTTAAATATTATTGTGGCTCCACAGGCGTCAAAACCCGGGGGTTAAAGCGACCTAGTGACTTTCAGACAGCTTTAGCTATGGTAAAAATGGTCAAAAAAAACAATTTGTGACCTGGAGCCCTTAATTTCGGTGCCTTTCCGACCGACCTGACGGGAGACCCCGCTGCACCCCCATTCAAAGACTCGGGATATAACTTATACCTGTAAAGATTCAAGATTCAAGAAGGCTTGATTGACCAATGTAAGGATACATTTATGTCAGCACCCAGTTAGCATTGATGGCATTATACACAGTTTTTATATAAGAATATATACAGTTGATGGCTCCTGGCCTGTTTGATGATATACAATAAGGTTCTACAGCTAGTATTTGAGAGACCTTTCTATTGTCGTGATGTTTGTCATAAGCAGTGGCAAACTTTATATATTTTTCTTCAAAGCTTTTGCGAGCACTTTGAATTTCCGGCAGGTTACAATATAGTATTATATGTTTAACATTTAGTTTCACGTTACAGTGTGTGCACATATTAGTTAATGGTTTCTTACCTCTATAACTTCTTGATAAGCTGTCCTGAGTACAATTAGAATCTATGCACAGTTTTGTGATAATACTTCTAATATAGTATGTGTGACCTAGATACTCCTGCTCCCCATAGGGATAGTTCAAATCATCCTGACAAGTTTTAATGATATCGCACTTGCTAGAATTGTCTGAGTCATTTATATACTGGTTGTATTTTTGAATATGGATATCTGAGAGCCTCCTCTTTATGAGAGACTTGAGTGAGTTCTTGGACCAAGTGTATGGATCCAGACAGGAAGTCCCTGTGTCAGCCCGGGGGGGGGGGGGGATGTTAGCGTGTAAGGTGGGGGAAGATGTTAGCGTGTAGGGGGGGGGGGGGTCAGGGCGGGGGGCGCCACGGTCCATGATCACACACTAAGCTGCTGGCAGGGCAGAGAAAGGCCAAACTGTCACGTGTAGACGTTATTACTTCATGTACACAGCAGGGTCGGGGTAGATCCCTGCGTATACACACATCCCACGTAGATAATCAGCACACAGACTTTGAGAATATTGTATAAGCCGCACCTCTCGTCGGGAAATTGCTACTTTAGTACTCTAGTATACTGCCCAAGTCCTCATTTACTACCCACAGTCCAAACACCTCTATTCATGCAGCAGTTATCCAGAGGTTATCCGGAGGTTAGGGTTATCCGGGGTTATCCAAAGGTTATCCAGGGCTATCCAGGGGCTATCCAGGGTTATCCAGGGGCTATCCAGGGTTATCCATGGGCTATCCAGGGTTATCCAGGGGCTATCCAGGGTTATCCAGGGGCTATCCAGGGTTATCCAGGGGCTATCCAGGGTTATCCAGGGGCTATCCAGGGTTATGATGCATTATATGGGAGATGTTACAGTATCAAAGACAAATGCTAGTGGCTGGCAGGTTCTGATGTGCTACTGATATTTTCTAATAACTCTGGATTATATTGCTTTGATATATCACCAATGCAAATAAGAAACATATGTCACGGGGCAAACTTTGATGGTATGGCCATCCAAACAAAATCACAGAAATGAATGGGAAAACAGTATATTTTCACTGTATCTGATTCATGTGCTAAACTTTGCCACCAGGTGTAATTTGTGTACCTACATTTCACTTTAGGTCTCAGATAGGGAATTCCGGGGTCTCTGCAGTAAATACAAGATGAGTTCTGGGTGGTTAAAATGGTGTTGCAAAATTTGCTAAAATTCTGTAAAAAATCACAAATGGTCCTCAGCATATATCCTGATTGATATGGCACCTCAAGATATATGATTATTGCAGGGATAGGCCTATATTTCAATGTTCATTTATTTTCGGTCTGAAATGAATTTATTCACTGTCCGATGGTCAATTATGAAGGTTCATTCATGTTAGGAACCAGCATTTCAGATTTCGGTGAAAAACAACAATTTTTTTTTATGTAGTGTATAAATGGTTTTCCAATTCATTCCTAAGAGATTTTCACTCAATACCCGGCTGGGGATTTTTTATCACATCTTACGTTTCATTAAACTATAGTGAAAATTCAATTCCCTGCCTGAGACCTTTAATATTTTATACATAGATGTTCATGGATACGGTCACTGCCACATAATTTGTTGCAGGCAAAAGGAACTGAACATGAGGGCACTCAAAAGAAACTTGGTTTCTCATCACCATGGTCTGAAAAATATGACGAAGGAGGCTTTTTTTTCTTTCTTGCAGATAATGTATGCTTTTATGTAGAATTTATTGATCTTTAACTGTAAAAAGGGGAAATGTAAGGTGTTATTACCCCACTGCACTACTGACAGTATAAACTTTGGTTTGATACCAAATTTGTTAATATTGGTCCAATCTTATAATGTTTTTATTGCAAATTAGAAAAAAAAGTTATCCGCAAAACCTAATTACCATGGTGTGCACTGTGATGAGAAACCAAGTTTTTTGGGTGGCCTAAGCTCTAGGTAAGCTGATGTGTGCTGGGTCTATACTACATATGGTGCCACCTGGGGGGTTGTCAGTGAACCACACACAGACACTGCCACAGGGCCACATGCTATGGCTTAAAGTGTAAAATCTCAGTTAGGTATTATGCATTGTAGGCCCTATATACTATTTGTCGCCGTAAAAAGTGCACTCTAAATGTAGCACATAAACAATTGTCATAGATTATTTACAGGCTGATTTATGCAGAATAAGAGAAGTTAGCATGGGATGTGTGGATTTTACGGCCCAATTCCTGGATGTACCGTAAAACCTCAACAATGAGACAAATTTGGGTTTTTGATTTCTATAAGCCTAAATTTATTTGGGGTTCAGTTTATAGGTTCGTCCTGTAGGCAATGCTTTATGATGCTCCCTTTTCTGCATATCTATGTCATAGAACATGGTTTCTAACGGTACCTTTGTTTCCCCTTACAGGGAGGAGGGCGGTACAGGAGGGGGGAGTCAGGTCTACTTGTGGCACGGTTACCAGAACCTCTCCCCGCGCTCCTTCGACATCTTCTCACAGACAGCAGTCATTAAGGTAAGTCTTCTTCAAACCTGATCCAGAGACTTTACAGCCGCCACAGGCCTGATTTAGGTAGTTCCCAGTAACCCTGATGTCAAAATAATGTCAAATTTCCCGAAAAATAACAAAATGGCCAACCCGGTGAGAAAAATGACAACAAACATGGAAAGGCCATTTTTTCTAAATTGTGATTTAGCAATCAAAATATCCTTAAAATCGCTAATGTGGTGAGAGAAATTTCAAAATTTTTAAAGTTGCCAATCTAGCGAGAAAAATGTTTAAAAAAAATCAAGTAATGTGAAATTTCCCAAAAATGCTACAGTAAAAATTTCGAAAACTAAAGATCCTTCTAAAACTGTCCAATTTTGCCTGAAAAATGTCAAAATCGAGAAAATTTAAATTTTTCAAAAGATGTATAATAAGCTGGGAAAATTGTCAAAAATTGCAAAATTTACATCAAAATGTCCCAATATTGCCAACATTGATAATCAGAAGTGCATGTATTTCCACTCTTTCTGGTACACAATGATCACCAGGGAGCGACAACACCTCTTCACCTCACATCAGTTTTAAAAATAAAAATGAGTTGGCCTTACGCATTGATGGCTGTGTCTCACCAACTCGATACAAGTTGAAAGTCTATGACCAAGTGCAATCTAAGACTGGGTGCAATCTATGACCGGGTGCAATCTACCACCAGGTCCAATCTATGACTAGCATGAAAAAAAGGCTTATTTAGGGCAGACCTACATAGAAATGACTGGGAAAAGTAAATCGATGTTTTAGGACTTTATGATACTAATTTCGAGTTTTTAATAATAATTTTTCAGATTCAAGCTTGCAGGTCATAGATTGTACTCATCATAGGTTGCCCTTGGCACTTGGTCATAGATGGCACTTGGTCATAGATTGCACCTATTCATACATTGCACCTGGTCATAGATTGTACCTGGTCATAGATTGTACCTGGTCATAGACTTCAAACTTGTCCCTATTTGGTGAGACTTGGCCTGACCCATGCTGCTGGTGTTTCAGGTGTCTATTGGTGCCAAGCACTGCGCCTTCCTGACCCGGGACCTGGAGGTCTACACCTACGGCAACAACCAGCACGGACAGCTCGGCAACGGCACCTTCACCGACTCCCTCAAGGAACCCGTCCTCGTAGAGGGACTCAAGGGTAAGTCAGAACCTGTCCTTGTAGAGGGACTCAAGGTCAGAACCTGTCCTTGTAGAGGGACTCAAGGTCAGAACCTGTCCTTGTAGAGGGACTCAAGGGTAAGTCAGAACCCGTCCTCGTAGAGGGACTCAAGGTCAGAACCTGTCCTTGTAGAGGGACTCAAGGTCAGAACCTGTCCTTGTAGAGGGACTCAAGGTCAGAACCTGTCCTTGTAGAGGGACTCAAGGGTAAGTCAGAACCCGTCCTTGTAGAGGGACTCAAGGGTAAGTCAGAACCTGTCCTTGAAGAGGGACTCAAGGTCAGAACCCGTCCTGGTAGAGGGATTCAAGGGTAAGTCAGAACCCGTCCTTGTAGAGGGACTCAAGGGTAAGTCAGAACCTGTCATTGTAGAGGGACTCAAGGGTAAGTCAGAACCTGTCCTTGAAGAGGGACTCAAGGTCAGAACCCGTCCTGGTAGAGGGATTCAAGGGTAAGTCAGAACCTGTCCTTGTAGAGGGACTCAAGGTCAGAACCCGTCCTGGTAGAGGGATTCAAGGGTAAGTCAGAACCCGTCCTTGTAGAGGGACTCAAGGTCAGAACATGTCCTTGTAGAGGGACTCAAGGTCAGAACCTGTCCTTGTAGAGGGACTCAAGGTCAGAACCTGTCCTTGTAGAGGGACTCAAGGTCAGAACCCGTCCTTGTAGAGGGACTCAAGGGTAAGTCAGAACCCGTCCTTGTAGAGGGACTCAAGGTCAGAACATGTCCTTGTAGAGGGACTCAAGGTCAGACCCTGTCCTTGTAGAGGGACTCAATGTCAGAACCTGTCCTTGTAGAGGGACTCAAGGTCAGAACCTGTCCTCGTAAAGGGACTCAAGGTCAGAACCCGTCCTTGTAGAGGGACTCAAGGGTAAGTCAGAACCCGTCCTTGTAGAGGGACTCAAGGTCAGAACATGTCCTTGTAGAGGGACTCAAGGTCAGAACCTGTCCTTGTAGAGGGACTCAAGGTCAGAACCTGTCCTTGTAGAGGGACTCAAGGTCAGAACCCGTCCTTGTAGAGGGACTCAAGGGTAAGTCAGAACCCGTCCTTGTAGAGGGACTCAAGGTCAGAACCTGTCCTTGTAGAGGGACTCAAGGTCAGACCCTGTCCTTGTAGAGGGACTCAATGTCAGAACCTGTCCTTGTAGAGGGACTCAAGGTCAGAACCTGTCCTCGTAAAGGGACTCAAGGTCAGAACCCGTCCTTGTAGAGGGACTCAAGGGTAAGTCAGAACCCGTCCTTGTAGAGGGACTCAAGGTCAGAACCTGTCCTTGTAGAGGCACTCAAGGGTAAGGCAATCAGAGAAAAATTGATATGTTGGAAAAGAGCCATCTTGTCAAACAGGTTGAAAAGAAAAGTAATTTTAGATAACTTGAGTAAATTATGTAGGGAGGAAAGGATGGAAAATGTAAACAATATCTTAGGTCAGTGATGTAAGCTGGGTCTATATTTCTTAGCTTGATGTATGGTGGAAACATGATAGTTAAAGTAGACTTATTTTGTACAAAGCCCAATAGAGCAGGTTTAACCTTGTCAAACAAAGAAAACTTGATATCTAACTGACTTTTATTGCTGCCATATTTCAGACCAGGAAGTGTTGGACATCTCGTGTGGAGCGACCCACACGGGGGCGGTGACGTTTGGGGGTGATGTGTACTGCTGGGGGGACTCGACCAGCGGGCAGTGTGGCATCGGGCAGGTGGGACGCTTCCCTGAGCCACGCCTGGTGAAGATCACAGAGACACTGACCCCCTGCACACACAGCATGACCGGGGAGGAGATGCGGGTCACCGTGGCACAGATCTCCTGTGGGGAGCTCCACACCTGTGTGGTGAGCGATGTAGGAGAAATCTGGAGCTGGGGCTCTGGTGTACAACTCGGCCTCAATAAACTAGAAAAGGCGCTGGCGCCGCAGAAAATCGAGTACTTAGAAGGCCGGCAGGTGCTATCAGTATCCTGCGGTGGTCAACACACATTGGCGCTAGTAGAGAAACTTAAAACCCCGTCGGACCGTAAGAGCCCGAGTAGTGAGTCGGGACGTAGCTCAGACTCGGGGTTGTCGTCCCGCAGTGTGACAGGGCTGTCTATCTGCAGGAGTCGCTCAGGGAGCCCCATCGTGAATAACAGCATCCAGCTACACCGCGCCCGCCCCTCCACCTGCCTTAAGTGTCAACAGGACATCTACACCTACACCGAGACCAGCGACGCCTGCATCATCAGCACCCAGCACAAGTGTCCACTCGGCCTTAAGTTGGAGCAGGACGCCGCCAGACAGGACGGGCTAAAACAGGACGGGCTAAAACTAGACAGTCTAAAACAGGACAGTTTGAAACAGGACAGTGTGAGGCAGGACAGGAGTACACCCAGTGAGAGCAGTGAGACAGAGGGGGGCAGCAGTAAAAGTGGACGTGGTTATAATACTAAGGAGGAAGGCAGCGGGAACGACGACAGCTCCTGTACCTCCACCCCTGACAGGAAGCCACTAGAAGTATCCATCAACGAGCAGGACAATAAGGTCATTAACGCCGACGATAACAACGAGGTCACCAACACCGAAGAGTTTGAGGACCTGAGTACAGAGCTGATGACTCAGCACAAAGAAATGATGACTCAGCATAATGAGGTGATGACTCAGCAGAAAGAGCTGATGATGCAGGTTAACAGCACAGAGCCAGTGACCCTACGCGTGCTGCAGAGACAGGGCACAGACCGGTCAGAGTCAGACATGACTGACTCCGAGGCGGGAGACATGGTTCACCTGGACTACGTTAAGCTGGACGAGTCCCCACACAAGGAGCCCCAAGCTGGCCCCAACCTGCTGCAGTCTGACCTGGGGCTGCGGCGCGGCCACTCCCCGGAGCCGCTGCGGTCCCCGGAGGTTCAGCAGGAGGACGTGCTGACTCAGCAGGAGGACGTGTTAACGGACCTGCTGCGGGGGTCGCGGCGCCCGGGGCAGCCCGGGGGGGCGGCCATCACCAAGTCTAAGAGCGCCTTCCTGGATGAACATGAGGCTAAGGAGACCCTGGAGAAGCTGCTGTACGGGGGGCAGGAGGAGGCCGGCCCGGGCCAGCTGCCGCCCGGGCAGGACCAGGGCTCCCCCTCCAGTCCCTTTGTCAAGAACATCGAGAACATCCTGCAGTACGTCCCCTCCTCCCCCGCCGCCGTGCAGGAGTACGTCACCACCCTCACCAAGAACGTCGTCTCCAACATCAAGACCTCCATCGACCGCTTCTCCTTTGTGTCGGCTCACAACAGCATGGAGCTGGACAGTCTGTCCAAGTCCAGCAGCCAGGACTCCATCAACCTGGCTGCCGGCAGCAAGACCCCCAAGGAGGAATCATCCCTCTCAAGGTCAAAGGTCGAAGGTCACCACAAGGTCAAAGACCACCACGACTTGTGGTTCGGGTCCATGACAAGGTCCACCTCCCTCGGGTCCTTTCTGAAAGCTAAGATGAACGCAGAGAGAAAAGTGTCCTTATCATCGGGTGAACTCAACCTCTTCAAAGGTAAGTGTGCCGCTTATTTCAATTATTAGTTCATTTTAATTTTGTAGGTCTAATTCATAACTCCTTTAATTTGAATGATTTATTTCCTACCAATACCCCTAATATTAGTTGCCTTTGATATACTCTCAATACCTCATGCATATTTATAGTAATATTATGATGAGAGTCTTCAATTGATAATGTATATCACATTTTCCATGCGAGTCAGGCTTGTTCATCTCCAGTTGTGGGCTGACAATAAAGTAATTGCAACAATCAAAATTAGAAAGGTCTAGAAGGTGTTATCAGAAAATCTCTATTTTGATGATAGTAATATCATTTGTTCATATGATACTGTCTGTATGTAAGATTATGTTGACACAGTACTGTAGTTGACAGTGGTGACGTATGTAACATTGTCTCTACATGTTGACACCGTACTGTAGTTAATAGTGGTAACCGTATGTACCGTCTGTACTGTATTGACACAGTACTGTACTTGACAGTGGTAAGGCCAAAAAAAAAAGGGTTGTTTCAGGTCATCCGATCGACCCTATCAAAACAGGCCCGACCCTACTTTTTTTCATGCAATTTTGAAGAAATTTTTATATTTTTACACCTTTTTGAGTCAAGTTTTGGTTTTTGCAAAATTTGAATTTTTTTGCCCATTTTACACTTTTTTGGTATCCTAGCGGGGCTGTAAAAAAAAATTTAAAAAGGTAAAAAAAAAAGAAAAAAATCCGATCTACCGACCCTAGGTTTTCATCCCATGTTACCTGAAACAGACTTTTTTTTTAAAATTTGGCCTAACTGTATTTCACATCGTCTATACATGTTGACACAGTGGGAGCGTCGTGCCCCCCAGTGCCGCTGGAGACGGAGGTGTGGAGCTGGGGGCGGGGGCGCCACGGTCAGCTCGGGCACGGCGATATACTCGACAGGTACGCACTGCACACATTGTACAGCTTCTGTAAAACCTACAGTGAACAACTACTTCTCATAAAACCCAACCAATTTTGGTCAGAGTAATATCTTTTTTTTGTCGGCTTTTTTTGGCAGTAAGATAGTAACTGTTTAAGTCACTTATAAATATAAGATATTTTACTTTTTGATTATTATATGCAATCACCGATTGACACACACTTTTCCATGACTCATTGGCATCAACTGAACTACATATAAATGTAAGCACTGGCTGACACGACCTGGTTTCTATGTTGTAGAAGGACGCCGTGCTGCGTGGGTGTTCTGTCTGACCTCCGGGTCATCAAGGTCACTGCCGGATCCTACCACAGCGCTGTCGTCACAGCAAACTCTCAGGTAAGGATGCTGCCTAGTGACAGGCCTGTCAGTATGCTGCACTAACTATACACCAGGCTGCTGCCTAGTGACAGGCCTGTCAGTACGCTGCACTAACTATAGACCAGGCTGCTGCCTAGTGACAGGCCTGTCAGTATGCTGCACTATACACCAGGCTGCTGCCTAGTGACAGGCCTGTCAGTATGCTGCACTATAAACCAGGCTGCTGCCTAGTGACAGGCCTGTCAGTAAGCTGCACTAACTATAAACCAGGCTGCTGCCTAGTGACAGGCCTGTCAGTATGCTGCACTAACTATAAACCAGGCTGCTGCCTAGTGACAGGCCTGTCAGTATGCTGCACTATCCACCAGGCTGCTGCCTAGTGACAGGCCTGTCAGTATGCTGCACTATAAACCAGGCTGCTGCCTAGTGACAAGCCTGTCAGTATGCTGCACTAACTATAAACCAGGCTGCTGCCTAGTGACAGGCCTGTCAGTATGCTGCACTATAAACCAGGCTGCTGCCTAGTGACAGGCCTGTCAGTATGCTGCACTAACTATAAACCAGGCTGCTGCCTAGTGACAGGCCTGTCAGTATGCTGCACTAACTATACACCAGGCTGCTGCCTAGTGATAGGCCTGTCAGTATGCTGCACTAACTATACACCACGCTGCTGCCTAGTGACAGGCCTGTCAGTTTGCTGCACTACAAACCAGGCTGCAGCCTAGTGACAGGCCTGTCAGTATGCTGCACTAACTATACACCAGGCTGCTGCCTAGTGACAGGCCTGTCAGTACGCTGCACTAACTATACACCAGGCTGCTGCCTAGTGACAGGCCTGTCAGTATGCTGCACTATACACCAGGCTGCTGCCTAGTGACAAGCCTGTCAGTATGCTGCACTAACTATACACCAGGCTGCTGCCTAGTGATAGGCCTGTCAGTATGCTGCACTAACTATAAACCAGGCTGCTGCCTAGTGATAGGCCTGTCAGTATGCTGCACTATAAACCAGGCTGCAGCCTAGTGACAGGCCTGTCAGTATGCTGCACTAACTATAAACCAGGCTGCTGCCTAGTGACAGGCCTGTCAGTATGCTGCACTATACACCAGGCTGCTGCCTAGTGACAGGCCTGTCAGTATGCTGCACTAACTATAAACCAGGCTGCAGCCTAGTGACAGGCCTGTCAGTATGCTGCACTAACTATAAACCAGGCTGCTGCCTAGTGACAGGCCTGTCAGTATGCTGCACTAACTATAAACCAGGCTGCAGCCTAGTGACAGGGCTGTCAGTATGCTGCACTGACTATAAACCAGGCTGCTGCCTAGTGACAGGCCTGTCAGTATGCTGCACTATACACCAGGCTGCTGCCTAGTGACAAGCCTGTCAGTATGCTGCACTAACTATAAACAAGGCTGCTGCCTAGTGACAGGCCTGTCAGTATGCTGCACTAACTATAAACCAGGCTGCTGCCTAGTGACAGGCCTGTCAGTATGCTGCACTATAAACCAGGCTGTTGCCTAGTGACAGGCCTGTCAGTATGCTGCACTATAAACCAGGCTGCTGCCTAGTGACAGGCCTGTCAGTATGCTGCACTATAAACCAGGCTGCTGCCTAGTGACAGGCCTGTCAGTATGCTGCACTATAAACCAGGCTGCAGCCTAGTGACAGGCCTGTCAGTATGCTGCACTAACTATAAACCACTATAAACCAGGCTGCTGCCTAGTGACAGGCCTGTCAGTATGCTGCACTAACTATAAACCACTATAAACCAGGCTGCTGCCTAGTGACAGGCCTGTCAGTATGCTGCACTAACTATAAACCACTATAAACCAGGCTGCTGCCTAGTGACAAGCCTGTCAGTATGCTGCACTAACTATAAACCAGGGTACTGCCTAGTGACAGGCCTGTCAGTATGCTGCACTATAAACCAGGCTGCTGCCTAGTGACAGGCCTGTCAGTATGCTGCACTATAAACCAGGCTGCTGCCTAGTGATAGGCCTGTCAGTATGCTGCACTAACTATAAACCAGGCTGCAGCCTAGTGACAGGCCTGTCAGTATGCTGCACTATAAACCAGGCTGCTGCCTAGTGACAGGCCTGTCAGTATGCTGCACTATAAACCAGGCTGCTGCCTAGTGACAAGCCTGTCAGTATGCTGCACTAACTATAAACCAGGCTGCAGCCTAGTGACAGGCCTGTCAGTATGCTGCACTATAAACCAGGCTGCTGCCTAGTGACAGGCCTGTCAGTATGCTGCACTAACTATAAACCAGGCTGCTGCCTAGTGACATGCCTGTCAGTACGCTGCACTAACTATACACCAGGCTGCTGCCTAGTGACAGGCCTGTCAGTACTCTGCACTAACTACAAACCAGGCTGCTGCCTAATGACAGGCCTGTCAGTTTGCTGCACTATAAACCAGGCTGCTGCCTAGTGACAGGCCTGTCAGTATGCTGCACTAACTATAAACCAGGCTGCTGCCTAGTGACAGGCCTGTCAGTATGCTGCACTAACTATAAACCAGGCTGCAGCCTAGTGACAGGCCTGTCAGTATGCTGCACTATAAACCAAGCTGCAGCCTAGTGACATGCCTGTCAGTACGCTGCACTAACTATACACCAGGCTGCTGCCTAGTGACAGGCCTGTCAGTATGCTGCACTAACTATAAACCAGGCTGCTGCCTAGTGACAGGCCTGTCAGTATGCTGCACTATAAACCAGGCTGCAGCCTAGTGACAGGCCTGTCAGTATGCTGCACTAACTATAGACCAGGCTGCTGCCTAGTGACAGGCCTGTCAGTATGCTGCACTATAAACCAGGCTGCTGCCTAGTGACAGACCTGTCAGTATGCTGCACTAACTATAAACCAGGCTGCTGCCTAGTGACAGGCCTGTCAGTATGCTGCACTGACTATAAACCATGCTGCTGCCTAGTGACAGGCCTGTCAGTATGCTGCACTGACTATACACCAGGCTGCTGCCTAGTGACAGGCCTGTCAGTATGCTGCACTAACTATAAACCAGGCTGCTGCCTAGTGACAGGCCTGTCAGTATGCTGCACTAACTATAAACCAGGCTGCTGCCTAGTGACAGGCCTGTCAGTATGCTGCACTAACTATACACAAGGGTACTGCCTAGTGACAGGCCTGTCAGTATGCTGCACTATAAACCAGGCTGCTGCCTAGTGACAGGCCTGTCAGTACGCTGCACTAACTATAGACTAACTACAGGCCTGTCAGTACGCTGCCTAGTGACAAGCCTGTCAGTATGCTGCACTAACTATACACAAGGGTACTGCCTAGTGACAGGCCTGTCAGTATGCTGCACTATAAACAAGGCTGCTGCCTAGTGACAGGCCTGTCAGTACGCTGCACTATAAACCAGGCTGCTGCCTAGTGACAGGCCTGTCAGTATGCTGCACTATAAACCAGGCTGCTGCCTAGTGACAGGCCTGTCAGTACGCTGCACTATAAACCAGGCTGCTGCCTAGTGACAGGCCTGTCAGTATGCTGCACTAACTATAAACCAGGCTGCTGCCTAGTGACAGGCCTGTCAGTATGCTGCACTATAAACCAGGCTGCAGCCTAGTGACAGGCCTGTCAGTATGCTGCACTAACTATACACCGGGCTGCTGCCTAGTGACAGGCCTGTCAGTATGCTGCACTAACTATAAACCAGGCTGCTGCCTAGTGACAGGCCTGTCAGTATGCTGCACTATAAACCAGGCTGCCGCTAGTGACAGGCCTGTCAGTAGGCTGCACTATAAACCAGGCTGCTGCCTAGTGACAGGCCTGTCAGTATGCTGCACTAACTATAAACCCGGCTGCTGCCTAGTGACAGGCCTGTCAGTATGCTGCACTATAAACCAGGCTGCTGCCTAGTGACAGGCCTGTCAGTATGCTGCACTAACTATAAACCCGGCTGCTGCCTAGTGACAGGCCTGTCAGTATGCTGCACTAACTATAAACCAGGCTGCTGCCTAGTGACAGGCCTGTCAGTATGCTGCACTACAAACCAGGCTGCTGCCTAGTGACAGGCCTGTCAGTATGCTGCACTATAAACCAGGCTGCTGCCTAGTGACAGGCCTGTCAGTATGCTGCACTAACTATAAACCAGGCTGCTGCCTAGTGACAGGCCTGTCAGTATGCTGCACTATAAACCAGGCTGCAGCCTAGTGACAGGCCTGTCAGTATGCTGCACTAACTATAAACCAGGCTGCTGCCTAGTGACAGGCCTGTCAGTATGCTGCACTATAAACCAGGCTGCTGCCTAGTGACAGGCCTGTCAGTATGCTGCACTATAGACCAGGCTGCTGCCTAGTGACAGGCCTGTCAGTAGGCTGCACTATAGACCAGGCTGCTGCCTAGTGACAGGCCTGTCAGTAGGCTGCACTATAGACCAGGCTGCTGCCTAGTGACAGGCCTGTCAGTATGCTGCACTATAAACCAGGCTGCTGCCTAGTGACAGGCCTGTCAGTATGCTGCACTAACTATTAACCAGGCTGCTGCCTAGTGACAGGCCTGTCAGTATGCTGCACTATAAACCAGGCTGCTGCCTAGTGACAGGCCTGTCAGTATGCTGCACTGACTATAAACCAGGCTGCTGCCTAGTGACAGGCCTTTCAGTATGCTGCACTAACTATAAACCAGGCTGCTGCCTAGTGACAGGCCTGTCAGTATGCTGCACTATAAACCAGGCTGCTGCCTAGTGACGGGCCTGTCAGTATGCTGCACTATAAACCAGGCTGCTGCCTAGTGACAGGCCTGTCAGTATGCTGCACTATACCCCAGGCTGCTGCCTAGTGACAGGCCTGTCAGTATGCTGCACTTTAAACCAGGCTGCTGCCTAGTGACAGGCCTGTCAGTATGCTGCACTAACTATGAACCAGGCTGCTGCCTAGTGACAGGCCTGTCAGTATGCTGCACTAACTATAGACCAGGCTGCTGCCTAGTGACAGGCCTGTCAGTACGCTGCACTGACTATAAACCAGGCTGCTGCCTAGTGACAGGCCTGTCAGTATGCTGCACTATAAACCAGGCTGCTGCCTAGTGACAGGCCTGTCAGTATGCTGCACTATAAACCAGGCTGCAGCTTAGTGACAAGCCTGTCAGTATGCTGCACTAACTATAAACCAGGCTGCTGCCTAGTGACTAGCCTGTCAGTACGCTGCACTAACTATAAACCAGGCTGCTGCCTAGTGACTAGCCTGTCAGTACGCTGCACTAACTATAAACCAGGCTGCAGCCTAGTGACAGGCCTGTCAGTAAGCTGCACTAACTATAAACCAGGCTGCTGCCTAGTGACAGGCCTTTCAGTATGCTGCACTATAAACCAGGCTGCTGCCTAGTGACAGGCCTGTCAGTATGCTGCACTAACTATAAACCAGGCTGCAGCCTAGTGACAGGCCTGTCAGTAAGCTGCACTAACTATAAACCAGGCTGCTGCCTAGTGACATGCCTGTCAGTATGCTGCACTATAAACCAGGCTGCTGCCTAGTGACAGGCCTGTCAGTATGCTGCACTAACTATAAACCAGGCTGCTGCCTAGTGACAGGCCTGTCAGTATGCTGCACTAACTATAAACCAGGCTGCTGCCTAGTGACAGGCCTTTCAGTATGCTGCACTATAAACCAGGCTGCTGCCTAGTGACAGGCCTGTCAGTACGCTGCACTAACTATAAACCAGGCTGCTGCCTAGTGACAGGCCTGTCAGTATGCTGCACTAACTACAAACCAGGCTGCAGCCTAGTGACAGGCCTGTCAGTATGCTGCACTATAAACCAGGCTGCTGCCTAGTGACAGGCCTGTCAGTACGCTGCACTATAAACCGGGCTGCTGCCTAGTGACAGGCCTGTCAGTATGTTGCACTATAAACCAGGCTGCAGCCTAGTGACAGGTCTGTCAGTATGCTGCACTAACTATAAACCAGGCTGCTGCCTAGTGACAGGCCTGTCAGTATGCTGCACTAACTATAAACCAGGCTGCTGCCTAGTGACAAGCCTGTCAGTATGCTGCACTATAAACCAGGCTGCTGCCTAGTGACAGGCCTGTCAGTACGCTGCACTAACTATAAACCAGGCTGCTGCCTAGTGACAGGCCTGTCAGTACGCTGCACTATAAACCAGGCTGCTGCCTAGTGACAGGCCTGTCAGTACGCTGCACTAACTATACACCAGGCTGCTGCCTAGTGACAGGCCTGTCAGTATGCTGCACTAACTATAAACCAGGCTGCTGCCTAGTGACCGGCCTGTCAGTATGCTGCACTAACTATAAACCACGCTGCTGCCTAGTGACAGGCCTGTCAGTATGCTGCACTATAAACCAGGCTGCTGCCTAGTGACAGGCCTGTCAGTATGCTGCACTAACTATAAACCAGGCTGCTGCCTAGTGACAGGCCTGTCAGTATGCTGGACTATAAACCAGGCTGCTGCCTAGTGACAGGCCTGTCAGTATGCTGCACTAACTATAAACCAGGCTGCTGCCTAGTGACAGGCTGTCAGTATGCTGCACTAACTATAAACCAGGCTGCTGCCTAGTGACAGGCTGTCAGTATGCTGCACTAACTATAAACCAGGCTGCTGCCTAGTGACAGGCCTGTCAGTATGCTGCACTATAAACCAGGCTGCTGCCTAGTGACAGGCCTGTCAGTATGCTGCACTAACTATAAACCAGGCTGCTGCCTAGTGACAGGCCTGTCAGTATGCTGCACTAACTATACACCAGGCTGCTGCCTAGTGACAGGCCTGTCAGTACGCTGCACTAACTATAAACAAGGCTGCTGCGTGGGTGTTCTGTCTGACCTTCGGGTCATCAAGGTCACTGTCGGGTCCTACCACAGCGCCGTCGTCACAGCAAACTCTCAGGTAAGGGTGCTGCCTAGTGACAGGCCTGTCAGTATGCTGCACTAACTATAAACCACTATAAACCAGGCTGCTGCCTAGTGACAGGCCTGTCAGTATGCTGCACTAACTATACACCAGGCTGCTGCCTAGTGACAGGCCTGTCAGTACGCTGCACTAACTATAAACCAGGCTGCTGCCTAGTGACAGGCCTGTCAGTATGCTGCACTAACTATAAACCAGGCTGCTGCCTAGTGACAGGCCTGTCAGTACGCTGCACTAACTATAAACCAGGCTGCTGCCTAGTGACAGGCCTGTCAGTATGCTGCACTATAAACCAGGCTGCTGCCTAGTGACCGGCCTGTCAGTATGCTGCACTATAAACCAGGCTGCAGCCTAGTGACAGGCCTGTCAGTATGCTGCACTATAAACCAGGCTGCAGCCTAGTGACAGGCCTGTCAGTATGCTGCACTATAAACCAGGCTGCTGCCTAGTGACAGGCCTGTCAGTATGCTGCACTAACTATAAACCAGGCTGCTGCCTAGTGACAGGCTGTCAGTATGCTGCACTAACTATAAACCAGGCTGCTGCCTAGTGACAGGCCTGTCAGTATGCTGCACTATAAACCAGGCTGCTGCCTAGTGACAGGCCTGTCAGTATGCTGCACTATACACCAGGCTGCTGCCTAGTGACAGGCCTGTCAGTATGCTGCACTATAAACCAGGCTGTAGTCTAGTGACAGGCCTGTCAGTATGCTGCACTATAAACCAGGCTGCTGCCTAGTGACAGGCCTGTCAGTACGCTGCACTATAAACCAGGCTGTAGTCTAGTGACAGGCCTGTCAGTATGCTGCACTAACTATAAACCAGGCTGCTGCCTAGTGACAGGCCTGTCAGTATGCTGCACTATACACCAGGCTGCTGCCTAGTGACAGGCCTGTCAGTATGCTGCACTAACTATAAACCAGGCTGCTGCCTAGTGACAGGCCTGTCAGTATGCTGCACTATACACCAGGCTGCTGCCTAGTGACCGGCCTGTCAGTATGCTGCACTAACTATAAACCAGGCTGCTGCCTAGTGACAGGCCTGTCAGTATGCTGCACTATAAACCAGGCTGCAGCCTAGTGACAGGCCTGTCAGTATGCTGCACTAACTATAAACCAGGCTGCTGCCTAGTGACAGGCCTGTCAGTATGCTGCACTAACTATAAACCAGGCTGCTGCCTAGTGACCGGCCTGTCAGTATGCTGCACTATAAACCAGGCTGCAGCCTAGTGACAGGCCTGTCAGTATGCTGCACTATAAACCAGGCTGCAGCCTAGTGACAGGCCTGTCAGTATGCTGCACTATAAACCAGGCTGCTGCCTAGTGACAGGCCTGTCAGTATGCTGCACTAACTATAAACCAGGCTGCTGCCTAGTGACAGGCTGTCAGTATGCTGCACTAACTATAAACCAGGCTGCTGCCTAGTGACAGGCCTGTCAGTATGCTGCACTATAAACCAGGCTGCTGCCTAGTGACAGGCTGTCAGTATGCTGCACTAACTATAAACCAGGCTGCTGCCTAGTGACAGGCCTGTCAGTATGCTGCACTATAAACCAGGCTGCAGCCTAGTGACAAGCCTGTCAGTATGCTGCACTATAAACCAGGCTGCTGCCTAGTGACAAGCCTGTCAGTATGCTGCACTAACTATAAACCAGGCTGCTGCCTAGTGACAGGCCTGTCAGTATGCTGCACTAACTATAAACCAGGCTGCTGCCTAGTGACAGGCCTGTCAGTATGCTGCACTATAAACCAGGCTGCTGCCTAGTGACAGGCCTGTCAGTACGCTGCACTAACTATAAACCAGGCTGCAGCCTAGTGACAAGCCTGTCAGTATGCTACACTACAAACCAGGCTGCTGCCTAGTGACAGGCCTGTCAGTATGCTGCACTATAAACCAGGCTGCTGCCTAGTGACAGGCCTGTCAGTATGCTGCACTATAAACCAGGCTGCAGCCTAGTGACAGGCCTGTCAGTATGCTGCACTATAAACCAGGCTGCTGCCTAGTGACAGGCCTGTCAGTATGCTGCACTATAAACCAGGGTGCTGCCTAGTGACAGGCCTGTCAGTATGCTGCACTATAAACCAGGCTGCTGCCTAGTGACAGGCCTGTCAGTATGCTGCACTATAAACCAGGCTGCTGCCTAGTGACAAGCCTGTCAGTATGCTGCACTATAAACCAGGCTGTAGTCTAGTGACAGGCCTGTCAGTATGCTGCACTAACTATAAACCAGGCTGCTGCCTAGTGACAGGCCTGTCAGTATGCTGCACTATAAACCAGGGTGCTGCCTAGTGACAGGCCTGTCAGTATGCTGCACTATAAACCAGGCTGCTGCCTAGTGACAGGCCTGTCAGTATGCTGCACTAACTATAAACCAGGCTGCTGCCTAGTGACAGGCCTGTCAGTATGCTGCACTAACTATAAACCAGGCTGCTGCCTAGTGACAGGCCTGTCAGTACGCTGCACTATAAACCAGGGAACTGCCTAGTGACAGGCCTGTCAGTATGCTGCACTAACTATAAACCAGGCTGCTGCCTAGTGACAGGCCTGTCAGTATGCTGCACTAACTATAAACCAGGCTGCTGCCTAGTGACAGGCCTGTCAGTATGCTGCACTAACTATAAACCAGGCTGCTGCCTAGTGACAGGCCTGTCAGTATGCTGCACTAACTATACACCAGGCTGCTGCCTAGTGACAGGCCTGTCAGTACGCTGCACTAACTATAAACCAGGCTGCTGCCTAATGACAGGCCTGTCAGTATGTTGTACTAACTATACACCAGGCTGCTGCCTAGTGACAGGCCTGTCAGTATGCTGCACTACAAACCAGGCTGCTGCCTAGTGACAGGCCTGTCAGTATCCTGCACTATAAACCAGGCTGCTGCCTAGTGACAGGCCTGTCAGTATGCTGCACTATAAACCAGGCTGCTGCCTAGTGACAGGCCTGTCAGTATGCTGCACTAACTATAAACCAGGCTGCTGCCTAGTGACAGGCCTGTCAGTATGCTGCACTAACTATAAACCAGGCTGCTGCCTAGTGACAGGCCTGTCAGTATGCTGCACTATAAACCAGGCTGCTGCCTAGTGACAGGCCTGTCAGTATGCTGCACTAACTATAGACCAGGCTGCTGCCTAGTGACAGGCCTGTCAGTACGCTGCACTAACTATAAACCAGGCTGCTGCCTAGTGACAGGCCTGTCAGTATGCTGCACTATAAACCAGACTGCTGCCTAGTGACAGGCCTGTCAGTATGCTGCACTATACACCAGGCTGCTGCCTAGTGACAGGCATGTCAGTATGCTGCACTAGCTATACACCAGGCTGCTGCCTAGTGACAGGCCTGTCAGTATGCTGCACTAACTATACACCAGGCTGCTGCCTAGTGACAGGCCTGTCAGTATGCTGCACTATAAACCAGGCTGCTGCCTAGTGACAGGCCTGTCAGTATGCTGCACTAACTATACACCAGGCTGCAGCCTAGTGACAGGCCTGTCAGTATGCTGCACTATAAACCAGGCTGCTGCCTAGTGACAGGCCTGTCAGTATGCTGCACTAACTACAAACCAGGCTGCTGCCTAGTGACAGGCCTGTCAGTATGCTGCACTATAAACCAGGCTGCTGCCTAGTGACAGGCCTGTCAGTATGCTGCACTAACTATAAACCAGGCTGCTGCCTAGTGACAGGCCTGTCAGTATGCTGCACTATAAACCAGGCTGCTGCCTAGTGACAGGCCTGTCAGTATGCTGCACTATAAACCAGGCTGCTGCCTAGTGACAGGCCTGTCAGTATGCTGCACTAACTACAAACCAGGCTGCTGCCTAGTGACAGGCCTGTCAGTATGCTGCACTATACACCAGGCTGCTGCCTAGTGACAGGCCTGTCAGTATGCTGCACTATACACCAGGCTGCTGCCTAGTGACAGGCCTGTCAGTATGCTGCACTAACTACAAACCAGGCTGCTGCCTAGTGACAGGCCTGTCAGTATGCTGCACTAACTATAAACCAGGCTGCAGCCTAGTGACAGGCCTGTCAGTATGCTGCACTAACTATAAACCAGGCTGCTGCCTAGTGACAGGCCTGTCAGTATGCTGCACTATAAACCAGGCTGCTGCCTAGTGACAGGCCTGTCAGTATGCTGCACTGACTATACACCAGGCTGCTGCCTAGTGACAGGCCTGTCAGTATGCTGCACTATAAACCAGGCTGCTGCCTAGTGACAGACCTGTCAGTATGCTGCACTATAAACCAGGCTGCTGCGTAGTGACAGGCCTGTCAGTATGCTGCACTAACTATAAACCAGGCTGCTGCCTAGTGACAGGCCTGTCAGTATGCTGCACTATAAACCAGGCTGCTGCCTAGTGACAGGCCTGTCAGTATGCTGCACTAACTATAAACCAGGCTGCAGCCTAGTGACAGGCCTGTCAGTATGCTGCACTATACACCAGGCTGCTGCCTAGTGACAGGCCTGTCAGTATGCTGCACTAACTATACACCAGGCTGCTGCCTAGTGACAGGCCTGTCAGTATGCTGCACTAACTATAAACCAGGCTGCTGCCTAGTGACAGGCCTGTCAGTATGCTGCACTTACTATAAACCAGGCTGCTGCCTAGTGACAGGCCTGTCAGTACGCTGCACTAACTATAAACCAGGATGCTGCCTAGTGACAGGCCTGTCAGTATGCTGCACTAACTATACACCAGGCTGCTGCCTAGTGACAGGCCTGTCAGTATGCTGCACTAACTATAAACCAGGCTGCTGCCTAGTGACAGGCCTGTCAGTATGCTGCACTTACTATAAACCAGGCTGCTGCCTAGTGACAGGCCTGTCAGTACACTGCACTAACTATAAACCAGGATGCTGCCTAGTGACAGGCCTGTCAGTATGCTGCACTAACTATAAACCAGGCTGCTGCCTAGTGACAGGCCTGTCAGTATGCTGCACTATAAACCAGGCTGCTGCCTAGTGACAGGCCTGTCAGTATGCTTCACTAACTATAAACCAGGCTGCTGCCTAGTGACAGGCCTGTCAGTATGCTGCACTAACTTTAAACCAGGCTGCTGCCTAGTGACAGGCCTGTCAGTATGCTACACTAACTACAAACCAGGCTGCAGCCTAGTGACAGGCCTGTCAGTATGCTGCACTAACTACAAACCAGGCTGCAGCCTAGTGACAGGCCTGTCAGTATGCTGCACTATACACCAGGCTGCAGCCTAGTGACAGGCCTGTCAGTATGCTGCACTAACTATAAACCAGGCTGCTGCCTAGTGACAGGCCTGTCAGTATGCTGCACTAACTATAAACCAGGCTGCAGCCTAGTGACAGGCCTGTCAGTATGCTGCACTAACTATAAACCAGACTGCTGCCTAGTGACAGGCCTGTCAGTATGCTGCACTATACACCAGGCTGCTGCCTAGTGACAGGCCTGTCAGTATGCTGCACTAACTATACACCAGGCTGCTGCCTAGTGACAGGCCTGTCAGTATGCTGCACTATAAACCAGGCTGCTGCCTAGTGACAGGCCTGTCAGTATGCTGCACTAACTATAAACCAGGCTGCTGCCTAGTGACAGGCCTGTCAGTACGCTGCACTATAGACCAGGCTGCAGCCTAGTGACAGGCCTGTCAGTATGCTGCACTAACTACAAACCAGGCTGCTGCCTAGTGACAGGCCTGTCAGTATGCTGCACTATAAACCAGGCTGCTGCCTAGTGACAGGCCTGTCAGTACGCTGCACTAACTATAAACCAGGCTGCAGCCTAGTGACAGGCCTGTTAGTATGCTGCACTAACTTTAAACCATTCTGCAGCCTAGTGACAGGCCTGTCAGTATGCTGCACTAACTATAAACCAGGCTGCTGCCTAGTGACAGGCCTGTCAGTATGCTGCACTATAAACCAGGCTGCTGCCTAGTGACAGGCCTGTCAGTATGCTGCACTGACTATACACCAGGCTGCTGCCTAGTGACAGGCCTGTCAGTATGCTGCACTATAAACCAGGCTGCTGCCTAGTGACAGACCTGTCAGTATGCTGCACTATAAACCAGGCTGCTGCGTAGTGACAGGCCTGTCAGTATGCTGCACTAACTATAAACCAGGCTGCTGCCTAGTGACAGGCCTGTCAGTATGCTGCACTATAAACCAGGCTGCTGCCTAGTGACAGGCCTGTCAGTATGCTGCACTAACTATAAACCAGGCTGCAGCCTAGTGACAGGCCTGTCAGTATGCTGCACTATACACCAGGCTGCTGCCTAGTGACAGGCCTGTCAGTATGCTGCACTAACTATACACCAGGCTGCTGCCTAGTGACAGGCCTGTCAGTATGCTGCACTAACTATAAACCAGGCTGCTGCCTAGTGACAGGCCTGTCAGTATGCTGCACTTACTATAAACCAGGCTGCTGCCTAGTGACAGGCCTGTCAGTACGCTGCACTAACTATAAACCAGGATGCTGCCTAGTGACAGGCCTGTCAGTATGCTGCACTAACTATACACCAGGCTGCTGCCTAGTGACAGGCCTGTCAGTATGCTGCACTAACTATAAACCAGGCTGCTGCCTAGTGACAGGCCTGTCAGTATGCTGCACTTACTATAAACCAGGCTGCTGCCTAGTGACAGGCCTGTCAGTACGCTGCACTAACTATAAACCAGGATGCTGCCTAGTGACAGGCCTGTCAGTATGCTGCACTAACTATAAACCAGGCTGCTGCCTAGTGACAGGCCTGTCAGTATGCTGCACTATAAACCAGGCTGCTGCCTAGTGACAGGCCTGTCAGTATGCTTCACTAACTATAAACCAGGCTGCTGCCTAGTGACAGGCCTGTCAGTATGCTGCACTAACTTTAAACCAGGCTGCTGCCTAGTGACAGGCCTGTCAGTATGCTACACTAACTACAAACCAGGCTGCAGCCTAGTGACAGGCCTGTCAGTATGCTGCACTAACTACAAACCAGGCTGCAGCCTAGTGACAGGCCTGTCAGTATGCTGCACTATACACCAGGCTGCAGCCTAGTGACAGGCCTGTCAGTACGCTGCACTAACTATAAACCAGGCTGCTGCCTAGTGACAGGCCTGTCAGTATGCTGCACTATACACCAGGCTGCTGCCTAGTGACAAGCCTGTCAGTATGCTGCACTGACTATACACCAGGCTGCTGCCTAGTGACAGGCCTGTCAGTACGCTGCACTAACTATACACCAGGCTGCTGCCTAGTGACAGGCCTGTCAGTATGCTGCACTATACACCAGGCTGCTGCCTAGTGACAAGCCTGTCAGTATGCTGCACTAACTATACACCAGGCTGCTGCCTAGTGATAGGCCTGTCAGTATGCTGCACTAACTATAAACCAGGCTGCTGCCTAGTGATAGGCCTGTCAGTATGCTGCACTATAAACCAGGCTGCAGCCTAGTGACAGGCCTGTCAGTATGCTGCACTAACTATAAACCAGGCTGCTGCCTAGTGACAGGCCTGTCAGTATGCTGCACTATACACCAGGCTGCTGCCTAGTGACAGGCCTGTCAGTATGCTGCACTAACTATAAACCAGGCTGCAGCCTAGTGACAGGCCTGTCAGTATGCTGCACTAACTATAAACCAGGCTGCTGCCTAGTGACAGGCCTGTCAGTATGCTGCACTAACTATAAACCAGGCTGCAGCCTAGTGACAGGGCTGTCAGTATGCTGCACTGACTATAAACCAGGCTGCTGCCTAGTGACAGGCCTGTCAGTATGCTGCACTATACACCAGGCTGCTGCCTAGTGACAAGCCTGTCAGTATGCTGCACTAACTATAAACAAGGCTGCTGCCTAGTGACAGGCCTGTCAGTATGCTGCACTAACTATAAACCAGGCTGCTGCCTAGTGACAGGCCTGTCAGTATGCTGCACTATAAACCAGGCTGTTGCCTAGTGACAGGCCTGTCAGTATGCTGCACTATAAACCAGGCTGCTGCCTAGTGACAGGCCTGTCAGTATGCTGCACTATAAACCAGGCTGCTGCCTAGTGACAGGCCTGTCAGTATGCTGCACTATAAACCAGGCTGCAGCCTAGTGACAGGCCTGTCAGTATGCTGCACTAACTATAAACCACTATAAACCAGGCTGCTGCCTAGTGACAGGCCTGTCAGTATGCTGCACTAACTATAAACCACTATAAACCAGGCTGCTGCCTAGTGACAGGCCTGTCAGTATGCTGCACTAACTATAAACCACTATAAACCAGGCTGCTGCCTAGTGACAAGCCTGTCAGTATGCTGCACTAACTATAAACCAGGGTACTGCCTAGTGACAGGCCTGTCAGTATGCTGCACTATAAACCAGGCTGCTGCCTAGTGACAGGCCTGTCAGTATGCTGCACTATAAACCAGGCTGCTGCCTAGTGATAGGCCTGTCAGTATGCTGCACTAACTATAAACCAGGCTGCAGCCTAGTGACAGGCCTGTCAGTATGCTGCACTATAAACCAGGCTGCTGCCTAGTGACAGGCCTGTCAGTATGCTGCACTATAAACCAGGCTGCTGCCTAGTGACAAGCCTGTCAGTATGCTGCACTAACTATAAACCAGGCTGCAGCCTAGTGACAGGCCTGTCAGTATGCTGCACTATAAACCAGGCTGCTGCCTAGTGACAGGCCTGTCAGTATGCTGCACTAACTATAAACCAGGCTGCTGCCTAGTGACATGCCTGTCAGTACGCTGCACTAACTATACACCAGGCTGCTGCCTAGTGACAGGCCTGTCAGTACTCTGCACTAACTACAAACCAGGCTGCTGCCTAATGACAGGCCTGTCAGTTTGCTGCACTATAAACCAGGCTGCTGCCTAGTGACAGGCCTGTCAGTATGCTGCACTAACTATAAACCAGGCTGCTGCCTAGTGACAGGCCTGTCAGTATGCTGCACTAACTATAAACCAGGCTGCAGCCTAGTGACAGGCCTGTCAGTATGCTGCACTATAAACCAAGCTGCAGCCTAGTGACATGCCTGTCAGTACGCTGCACTAACTATACACCAGGCTGCTGCCTAGTGACAGGCCTGTCAGTATGCTGCACTAACTATAAACCAGGCTGCTGCCTAGTGACAGGCCTGTCAGTATGCTGCACTATAAACCAGGCTGCAGCCTAGTGACAGGCCTGTCAGTATGCTGCACTAACTATAGACCAGGCTGCTGCCTAGTGACAGGCCTGTCAGTATGCTGCACTATAAACCAGGCTGCTGCCTAGTGACAGACCTGTCAGTATGCTGCACTAACTATAAACCAGGCTGCTGCCTAGTGACAGGCCTGTCAGTATGCTGCACTGACTATAAACCATGCTGCTGCCTAGTGACAGGCCTGTCAGTATGCTGCACTGACTATACACCAGGCTGCTGCCTAGTGACAGGCCTGTCAGTATGCTGCACTAACTATAAACCAGGCTGCTGCCTAGTGACAGGCCTGTCAGTATGCTGCACTAACTATAAACCAGGCTGCTGCCTAGTGACAGGCCTGTCAGTATGCTGCACTAACTATACACAAGGGTACTGCCTAGTGACAGGCCTGTCAGTATGCTGCACTATAAACCAGGCTGCTGCCTAGTGACAGGCCTGTCAGTACGCTGCACTAACTATAGACTAACTACAGGCCTGTCAGTACGCTGCCTAGTGACAAGCCTGTCAGTATGCTGCACTAACTATACACAAGGGTACTGCCTAGTGACAGGCCTGTCAGTATGCTGCACTATAAACAAGGCTGCTGCCTAGTGACAGGCCTGTCAGTACGCTGCACTATAAACCAGGCTGCTGCCTAGTGACAGGCCTGTCAGTATGCTGCACTATAAACCAGGCTGCTGCCTAGTGACAGGCCTGTCAGTACGCTGCACTATAAACCAGGCTGCTGCCTAGTGACAGGCCTGTCAGTATGCTGCACTAACTATAAACCAGGCTGCTGCCTAGTGACAGGCCTGTCAGTATGCTGCACTATATACCAGGCTGCAGCCTAGTGACAGGCCTGTCAGTATGCTGCACTAACTATACACCGGGCTGCTGCCTAGTGACAGGCCTGTCAGTATGCTGCACTAACTATAAACCAGGCTGCTGCCTAGTGACAGGCCTGTCAGTATGCTGCACTATAAACCAGGCTGCCGCTAGTGACAGGCCTGTCAGTAGGCTGCACTATAAACCAGGCTGCTGCCTAGTGACAGGCCTGTCAGTATGCTGCACTAACTATAAACCCGGCTGCTGCCTAGTGACAGGCCTGTCAGTATGCTGCACTATAAACCAGGCTGCTGCCTAGTGACAGGCCTGTCAGTATGCTGCACTAACTATAAACCCGGCTGCTGCCTAGTGACAGGCCTGTCAGTATGCTGCACTAACTATAAACCAGGCTGCTGCCTAGTGACAGGCCTGTCAGTATGCTGCACTACAAACCAGGCTGCTGCCTAGTGACAGGCCTGTCAGTATGCTGCACTATAAACCAGGCTGCTGCCTAGTGACAGGCCTGTCAGTATGCTGCACTAACTATAAAGCAGGCTGCTGCCTAGTGACAGGCCTGTCAGTATGCTGCACTATAAACCAGGCTGCAGCCTAGTGACAGGCCTGTCAGTATGCTGCACTAACTATAAACCAGGCTGCTGCCTAGTGACAGGCCTGTCAGTATGCTGCACTATAAACCAGGCTGCTGCCTAGTGACAGGCCTGTCAGTATGCTGCACTATAGACCAGGCTGCTGCCTAGTGACAGGCCTGTCAGTAGGCTGCACTATAGACCAGGCTGCTGCCTAGTGACAGGCCTGTCAGTAGGCTGCACTATAGACCAGGCTGCTGCCTAGTGACAGGCCTGTCAGTATGCTGCACTATAAACCAGGCTGCTGCCTAGTGACAGGCCTGTCAGTATGCTGCACTAACTATTAACCAGGCTGCTGCCTAGTGACAGGCCTGTCAGTATGCTGCACTATAAACCAGGCTGCTGCCTAGTGACAGGCCTGTCAGTATGCTGCACTGACTATAAACCAGGCTGCTGCCTAGTGACAGGCCTTTCAGTATGCTGCACTAACTATAAACCAGGCTGCTGCCTAGTGACAGGCCTGTCAGTATGCTGCACTATAAACCAGGCTGCTGCCTAGTGACGGGCCTGTCAGTATGCTGCACTATAAACCAGGCTGCTGCCTAGTGACAGGCCTGTCAGTATGCTGCACTATACCCCAGGCTGCTGCCTAGTGACAGGCCTGTCAGTATGCTGCACTTTAAACCAGGCTGCTGCCTAGTGACAGGCCTGTCAGTATGCTGCACTAACTATGAACCAGGCTGCTGCCTAGTGACAGGCCTGTCAGTATGCTGCACTAACTATAGACCAGGCTGCTGCCTAGTGACAGGCCTGTCAGTACGCTGCACTGACTATAAACCAGGCTGCTGCCTAGTGACAGGCCTGTCAGTATGCTGCACTATAAACCAGGCTGCTGCCTAGTGACAGGCCTGTCAGTATGCTGCACTATAAACCAGGCTGCAGCTTAGTGACAAGCCTGTCAGTATGCTGCACTAACTATAAACCAGGCTGCTGCCTAGTGACTAGCCTGTCAGTACGCTGCACTAACTATAAACCAGGCTGCTGCCTAGTGACTAGCCTGTCAGTACGCTGCACTAACTATAAACCAGGCTGCAGCCTAGTGACAGGCCTGTCAGTAAGCTGCACTAACTATAAACCAGGCTGCTGCCTAGTGACAGGCCTTTCAGTATGCTGCACTATAAACCAGGCTGCTGCCTAGTGACAGGCCTGTCAGTATGCTGCACTAACTATAAACCAGGCTGCAGCCTAGTGACAGGCCTGTCAGTAAGCTGCACTAACTATAAACCAGGCTGCTGCCTAGTGACATGCCTGTCAGTATGCTGCACTATAAACCAGGCTGCTGCCTAGTGACAGGCCTGTCAGTATGCTGCACTAACTATAAACCAGGCTGCTGCCTAGTGACAGGCCTGTCAGTATGCTGCACTAACTATAAACCAGGCTGCTGCCTAGTGACAGGCCTTTCAGTATGCTGCACTATAAACCAGGCTGCTGCCTAGTGACAGGCCTGTCAGTACGCTGCACTAACTATAAACCAGGCTGCTGCCTAGTGACAGGCCTGTCAGTACGCTGCACTATAAACCAGGCTGCTGCCTAGTGACAGGCCTGTCAGTACGCTGCACTAACTATACACCAGGCTGCTGCCTAGTGACAGGCCTGTCAGTATGCTGCACTAACTATAAACCAGGCTGCTGCCTAGTGACCGGCCTGTCAGTATGCTGCACTAACTATAAACCACGCTGCTGCCTAGTGACAGGCCTGTCAGTATGCTGCACTATAAACCAGGCTGCTGCCTAGTGACAGGCCTGTCAGTATGCTGCACTAACTATAAACCAGGCTGCTGCCTAGTGACAGGCCTGTCAGTATGCTGGACTATAAACCAGGCTGCTGCCTAGTGACAGGCCTGTCAGTATGCTGCACTAACTATAAACCAGGCTGCTGCCTAGTGACAGGCTGTCAGTATGCTGCACTAACTATAAACCAGGCTGCTGCCTAGTGACAGGCTGTCAGTATGCTGCACTAACTATAAACCAGGCTGCTGCCTAGTGACAGGCCTGTCAGTATGCTGCACTATAAACCAGGCTGCTGCCTAGTGACAGGCCTGTCAGTATGCTGCACTAACTATAAACCAGGCTGCTGCCTAGTGACAGGCCTGTCAGTATGCTGCACTAACTATACACCAGGCTGCTGCCTAGTGACAGGCCTGTCAGTACGCTGCACTAACTATAAACAAGGCTGCTGCGTGGGTGTTCTGTCTGACCTTCGGGTCATCAAGGTCACTGTCGGGTCCTACCACAGCGCCGTCGTCACAGCAAACTCTCAGGTAAGGGTGCTGCCTAGTGACAGGCCTGTCAGTATGCTGCACTAACTATAAACCACTATAAACCAGGCTGCTGCCTAGTGACAGGCCTGTCAGTATGCTGCACTAACTATACACCAGGCTGCTGCCTAGTGACAGGCCTGTCAGTACGCTGCACTAACTATAAACCAGGCTGCTGCCTAGTGACAGGCCTGTCAGTATGCTGCACTAACTATAAACCAGGCTGCTGCCTAGTGACAGGCCTGTCAGTACGCTGCACTAACTATAAACCAGGCTGCTGCCTAGTGACAGGCCTGTCAGTATGCTGCACTATAAACCAGGCTGCTGCCTAGTGACCGGCCTGTCAGTATGCTGCACTATAAACCAGGCTGCAGCCTAGTGACAGGCCTGTCAGTATGCTGCACTATAAACCAGGCTGCAGCCTAGTGACAGGCCTGTCAGTATGCTGCACTATAAACCAGGCTGCTGCCTAGTGACAGGCCTGTCAGTATGCTGCACTAACTATAAACCAGGCTGCTGCCTAGTGACAGGCTGTCAGTATGCTGCACTAACTATAAACCAGGCTGCTGCCTAGTGACAGGCCTGTCAGTATGCTGCACTATAAACCAGGCTGCTGCCTAGTGACAGGCCTGTCAGTATGCTGCACTATACACCAGGCTGCTGCCTAGTGACAGGCCTGTCAGTATGCTGCACTATACACCAGGCTGCTGCCTAGTGACAGGCCTGTCAGTATGCTGCACTAACTATACACCAGGCTGCTGCCTAGTGACAGGCCTGTCAGTATGCTGCACTAACTATAAACCAGGCTGCTGCCTAGTGACAGGCCTGTCAGTATGCTGCACTAACTATAAACCAGGCTGCTGCCTAGTGACAGGCCTGTCAGTATGCTGCACTATACACCAGGCTGCTGCCTAGTGACAGGCCTGTCAGTATGCTGCACTAACTATAAACCAGGCTGCTGCCTAGTGACAGGCCTGTCAGTATGCTGCACTATACACCAGGCTGCTGCCTAGTGACCGGCCTGTCAGTATGCTGCACTAACTATAAACCAGGCTGCTGCCTAGTGACAGGCCTGTCAGTATGCTGCACTATAAACCAGGCTGCAGCCTAGTGACAGGCCTGTCAGTATGCTGCACTAACTATAAACCAGGCTGCTGCCTAGTGACAGGCCTGTCAGTATGCTGCACTAACTATAAACCAGGCTGCTGCCTAGTGACCGGCCTGTCAGTATGCTGCACTATAAACCAGGCTGCAGCCTAGTGACAGGCCTGTCAGTATGCTGCACTATAAACCAGGCTGCAGCCTAGTGACAGGCCTGTCAGTATGCTGCACTATAAACCAGGCTGCTGCCTAGTGACAGGCCTGTCAGTATGCTGCACTAACTATAAACCAGGCTGCTGCCTAGTGACAGGCTGTCAGTATGCTGCACTAACTATAAACCAGGCTGCTGCCTAGTGACAGGCCTGTCAGTATGCTGCACTATAAACCAGGCTGCTGCCTAGTGACAGGCTGTCAGTATGCTGCACTAACTATAAACCAGGCTGCTGCCTAGTGACAGGCCTGTCAGTATGCTGCACTATAAACCAGGCTGCAGCCTAGTGACAAGCCTGTCAGTATGCTGCACTATAAACCAGGCTGCTGCCTAGTGACAAGCCTGTCAGTATGCTGCACTAACTATAAACCAGGCTGCTGCCTAGTGACAGGCCTGTCAGTATGCTGCACTAACTATAAACCAGGCTGCTGCCTAGTGACAGGCCTGTCAGTATGCTGCACTATAAACCAGGCTGCTGCCTAGTGACAGGCCTGTCAGTACGCTGCACTAACTATAAACCAGGCTGCAGCCTAGTGACAAGCCTGTCAGTATGCTACACTACAAACCAGGCTGCTGCCTAGTGACAGGCCTGTCAGTATGCTGCACTATAAACCAGGCTGCTGCCTAGTGACAGGCCTGTCAGTATGCTGCACTATAAACCAGGCTGCAGCCTAGTGACAGGCCTGTCAGTATGCTGCACTATAAACCAGGCTGCTGCCTAGTGACAGGCCTGTCAGTATGCTGCACTATAAACCAGGGTGCTGCCTAGTGACAGGCCTGTCAGTATGCTGCACTATAAACCAGGCTGCTGCCTAGTGACAGGCCTGTCAGTATGCTGCACTATAAACCAGGCTGCTGCCTAGTGACAAGCCTGTCAGTATGCTGCACTATAAACCAGGCTGTAGTCTAGTGACAGGCCTGTCAGTATGCTGCACTAACTATAAACCAGGCTGCTGCCTAGTGACAGGCCTGTCAGTATGCTGCACTATAAACCAGGGTGCTGCCTAGTGACAGGCCTGTCAGTATGCTGCACTATAAACCAGGCTGCTGCCTAGTGACAGGCCTGTCAGTATGCTGCACTAACTATAAACCAGGCTGCTGCCTAGTGACAGGCCTGTCAGTATGCTGCACTAACTATAAACCAGGCTGCTGCCTAGTGACAGGCCTGTCAGTACGCTGCACTATAAACCAGGGAACTGCCTAGTGACAGGCCTGTCAGTATGCTGCACTAACTATAAACCAGGCTGCTGCCTAGTGACAGGCCTGTCAGTATGCTGCACTAACTATAAACCAGGCTGCTGCCTAGTGACAGGCCTGTCAGTATGCTGCACTAACTATAAACCAGGCTGCTGCCTAGTGACAGGCCTGTCAGTATGCTGCACTAACTATACACCAGGCTGCTGCCTAGTGACAGGCCTGTCAGTACGCTGCACTAACTATAAACCAGGCTGCTGCCTAATGACAGGCCTGTCAGTATGTTGTACTAACTATACACCAGGCTGCTGCCTAGTGACAGGCCTGTCAGTATGCTGCACTACAAACCAGGCTGCTGCCTAGTGACAGGCCTGTCAGTATCCTGCACTATAAACCAGGCTGCTGCCTAGTGACAGGCCTGTCAGTATGCTGCACTATAAACCAGGCTGCTGCCTAGTGACAGGCCTGTCAGTATGCTGCACTAACTATAAACCAGGCTGCTGCCTAGTGACAGGCCTGTCAGTATGCTGCACTAACTATAAACCAGGCTGCTGCCTAGTGACAGGCCTGTCAGTATGCTGCACTATAAACCAGGCTGCTGCCTAGTGACAGGCCTGTCAGTATGCTGCACTAACTATAGACCAGGCTGCTGCCTAGTGACAGGCCTGTCAGTACGCTGCACTAACTATAAACCAGGCTGCTGCCTAGTGACAGGCCTGTCAGTATGCTGCACTATAAACCAGACTGCTGCCTAGTGACAGGCCTGTCAGTATGCTGCACTATACACCAGGCTGCTGCCTAGTGACAGGCATGTCAGTATGCTGCACTAGCTATACACCAGGCTGCTGCCTAGTGACAGGCCTGTCAGTATGCTGCACTAACTATACACCAGGCTGCTGCCTAGTGACAGGCCTGTCAGTATGCTGCACTATAAACCAGGCTGCTGCCTAGTGACAGGCCTGTCAGTATGCTGCACTAACTATACACCAGGCTGCAGCCTAGTGACAGGCCTGTCAGTATGCTGCACTATAAACCAGGCTGCTGCCTAGTGACAGGCCTGTCAGTATGCTGCACTAACTACAAACCAGGCTGCTGCCTAGTGACAGGCCTGTCAGTATGCTGCACTATACACCAGGCTGCTGCCTAGTGACAGGCCTGTCAGTATGCTGCACTAACTATAAACCAGGCTGCTGCCTAGTGACAGGCCTGTCAGTATGCTGCACTATAAACCAGGCTGCTGCCTAGTGACAGGCCTGTCAGTATGCTGCACTATAAACCAGGCTGCTGCCTAGTGACAGGCCTGTCAGTATGCTGCACTAACTACAAACCAGGCTGCTGCCTAGTGACAGGCCTGTCAGTATGCTGCACTATACACCAGGCTGCTGCCTAGTGACAGGCCTGTCAGTATGCTGCACTATACACCAGGCTGCTGCCTAGTGACAGGCCTGTCAGTATGCTGCACTAACTACAAACCAGGCTGCTGCCTAGTGACAGGCCTGTCAGTATGCTGCACTAACTATAAACCAGGCTGCAGCCTAGTGACAGGCCTGTCAGTATGCTGCACTAACTATAAACCAGGCTGCTGCCTAGTGACAGGCCTGTCAGTATGCTGCACTATAAACCAGGCTGCTGCCTAGTGACAGGCCTGTCAGTATGCTGCACTGACTATACACCAGGCTGCTGCCTAGTGACAGGCCTGTCAGTATGCTGCACTATAAACCAGGCTGCTGCCTAGTGACAGACCTGTCAGTATGCTGCACTATAAACCAGGCTGCTGCGTAGTGACAGGCCTGTCAGTATGCTGCACTAACTATAAACCAGGCTGCTGCCTAGTGACAGGCCTGTCAGTATGCTGCACTATAAACCAGGCTGCTGCCTAGTGACAGGCCTGTCAGTATGCTGCACTAACTATAAACCAGGCTGCAGCCTAGTGACAGGCCTGTCAGTATGCTGCACTATACACCAGGCTGCTGCCTAGTGACAGGCCTGTCAGTATGCTGCACTAACTATACACCAGGCTGCTGCCTAGTGACAGGCCTGTCAGTATGCTGCACTAACTATAAACCAGGCTGCTGCCTAGTGACAGGCCTGTCAGTATGCTGCACTTACTATAAACCAGGCTGCTGCCTAGTGACAGGCCTGTCAGTACGCTGCACTAACTATAAACCAGGATGCTGCCTAGTGACAGGCCTGTCAGTATGCTGCACTAACTATACACCAGGCTGCTGCCTAGTGACAGGCCTGTCAGTATGCTGCACTAACTATAAACCAGGCTGCTGCCTAGTGACAGGCCTGTCAGTATGCTGCACTTACTATAAACCAGGCTGCTGCCTAGTGACAGGCCTGTCAGTACGCTGCACTAACTATAAACCAGGATGCTGCCTAGTGACAGGCCTGTCAGTATGCTGCACTAACTATAAACCAGGCTGCTGCCTAGTGACAGGCCTGTCAGTATGCTGCACTATAAACCAGGCTGCTGCCTAGTGACAGGCCTGTCAGTATGCTTCACTAACTATAAACCAGGCTGCTGCCTAGTGACAGGCCTGTCAGTATGCTGCACTAACTTTAAACCAGGCTGCTGCCTAGTGACAGGCCTGTCAGTATGCTACACTAACTACAAACCAGGCTGCAGCCTAGTGACAGGCCTGTCAGTATGCTGCACTAAATACAAACCAGGCTGCAGCCTAGTGACAGGCCTGTCAGTATGCTGCACTATACACCAGGCTGCAGCCTAGTGACAGGCCTGTCAGTATGCTGCACTAACTATAAACCAGGCTGCTGCCTAGTGACAGGCCTGTCAGTATGCTGCACTAACTATAAACCAGGCTGCAGCCTAGTGACAGGCCTGTCAGTATGCTGCACTAACTATAAACCAGACTGCTGCCTAGTGACAGGCCTGTCAGTATGCTGCACTATACACCAGGCTGCTGCCTAGTGACAGGCCTGTCAGTATGCTGCACTAACTATACACCAGGCTGCTGCCTAGTGACAGGCCTGTCAGTATGCTGCACTATAAACCAGGCTGCTGCCTAGTGACAGGCCTGTCAGTATGCTGCACTAACTATAAACCAGGCTGCTGCCTAGTGACAGGCCTGTCAGTACGCTGCACTATAGACCAGGCTGCAGCCTAGTGACAGGCCTGTCAGTATGCTGCACTAACTACAAACCAGGCTGCTGCCTAGTGACAGGCCTGTCAGTATGCTGCACTATAAACCAGGCTGCTGCCTAGTGACAGGCCTGTCAGTACGCTGCACTAACTATAAACCAGGCTGCAGCCTAGTGACAGGCCTGTTAGTATGCTGCACTAACTTTAAACCATTCTGCAGCCTAGTGACAGGCCTGTCAGTATGCTGCACTAACTATAAACCAGGCTGCTGCCTAGTGACAGGCCTGTCAGTATGCTGCACTATAAACCAGGCTGCTGCCTAGTGACAGGCCTGTCAGTATGCTGCACTGACTATACACCAGGCTGCTGCCTAGTGACAGGCCTGTCAGTATGCTGCACTATAAACCAGGCTGCTGCCTAGTGACAGACCTGTCAGTATGCTGCACTATAAACCAGGCTGCTGCGTAGTGACAGGCCTGTCAGTATGCTGCACTAACTATAAACCAGGCTGCTGCCTAGTGACAGGCCTGTCAGTATGCTGCACTATAAACCAGGCTGCTGCCTAGTGACAGGCCTGTCAGTATGCTGCACTAACTATAAACCAGGCTGCAGCCTAGTGACAGGCCTGTCAGTATGCTGCACTATACACCAGGCTGCTGCCTAGTGACAGGCCTGTCAGTATGCTGCACTAACTATACACCAGGCTGCTGCCTAGTGACAGGCCTGTCAGTATGCTGCACTAACTATAAACCAGGCTGCTGCCTAGTGACAGGCCTGTCAGTATGCTGCACTTACTATAAACCAGGCTGCTGCCTAGTGACAGGCCTGTCAGTACGCTGCACTAACTATAAACCAGGATGCTGCCTAGTGACAGGCCTGTCAGTATGCTGCACTAACTATACACCAGGCTGCTGCCTAGTGACAGGCCTGTCAGTATGCTGCACTAACTATAAACCAGGCTGCTGCCTAGTGACAGGCCTGTCAGTATGCTGCACTTACTATAAACCAGGCTGCTGCCTAGTGACAGGCCTGTCAGTACGCTGCACTAACTATAAACCAGGATGCTGCCTAGTGACAGGCCTGTCAGTATGCTGCACTAACTATAAACCAGGCTGCTGCCTAGTGACAGGCCTGTCAGTATGCTGCACTATAAACCAGGCTGCTGCCTAGTGACAGGCCTGTCAGTATGCTTCACTAACTATAAACCAGGCTGCTGCCTAGTGACAGGCCTGTCAGTATGCTGCACTAACTTTAAACCAGGCTGCTGCCTAGTGACAGGCCTGTCAGTATGCTACACTAACTACAAACCAGGCTGCAGCCTAGTGACAGGCCTGTCAGTATGCTGCACTAACTACAAACCAGGCTGCAGCCTAGTGACAGGCCTGTCAGTATGCTGCACTATACACCAGGCTGCAGCCTAGTGACAGGCCTGTCAGTATGCTGCACTATACACCAGGCTGCTGCCTAGTGACAGGCCTGTCAGTATGCTGCACTAACTACAAACCAGGCTGCTGCCTAGTGACAGGCCTGTCAGTATGCTGCACTATAAACCAGGCTGCTGCCTAGTGACAGGCCTGTCAGTATGCTGCACTAACTACAAACCAGGCTGCTGCGTAGTGACAGGCCTGTCAGTATGCTGCACTAACTACAAACCAGGCTGCTGCCTAGTGACAGGCCTGTCAGTATGCTGCACTATAAACCAGGCTGCTGCCTAGTGACAGGCCTGTCAGTATGCTGCACTATAAACCAGGCTGCTGCCTAGTGACAGGCCTGTCAGTATGCTGCACTAACTATAAACCAGGCTGCTGCCTAGTGACAGGCCTGTCAGTACGCTGCACTATAGACCAGGCTGCAGCCTAGTGACAGGCCTGTCAGTATGCTGCACTAACTACAAACCAGGCTGCTGCCTAGTGACAGGCCTGTCAGTATGCTGCACTATAAACCAGGCTGCTGCCTAGTGACAGGCCTGTCAGTATGCTGCACTATAAACCAGGCTGCTGCCTAGTGACAGGCCTGTCAGTACGCTGCACTAACTATAAACCAGGCTGCAGCCTAGTGACAGGCCTGTTAGTATGCTGCACTAACTTTAAACCATTCTGCAGCCTAGTGACAGGCCTGTCAGTATGCTGCACTAACTATAAACCAGGCTGCTGCCTAGTGACAGGCCTGTCAGTATGCTGCACTATAAACCAGGCTGCTGCCTAGTGACAGGCCTGTCAGTATGCTGCACTATAAACCAGGCTGCTGCCTAGTGACAGACCTGTCAGTATGCTGCACTATAAACCAGGCTGCTGCCTAGTGACAGGCCTGTCAGTATGCTGCACTAACCATAAACCAGGCTGCTGCCTAGTGACAGGCCTGTCAGTATGCTGCACTATACACCAGGCTGCAGCCTAGTGACAGGCCTGTCAGTATGCTGCACTATAAACCAGGCTGCTGCCTAGTGACAGGCCTGTCAGTATGCTGCACTATAAACCAGGCTGCAGCCTAGTGACAGGCCTGTCAGTATGCTGCACTATAAACCAGGGTGCAGTCTAGTGACAGGCCTGTCAGTATGCTGCACTATAAACCAGGCTGCTGCCTAGTGACAGGCCTGTCAGTATGCTGCACTAACTATAAACCAGGCTGCTGCCTAGTGACAGGCCTGTCAGTACGCTGCACTATAAACCAGGCTGCTGCCTAGTGACAGGCCTGTCAGTATACTGCACTAACTATAAACCAGGCTGCTGCCTAGTGACAGGCCTGTCAGTATGCTGCACTAACTATAAACCAGGCTGCTGCCTAGTGACAGGCCTGTCAGTATGCTGCACTAACTATAAACCAGGCTGCTGCCTAGTGACAGGCCTGTCAGTATGCTGCACTATAAACCAGGGTGCTGCCTAGTGACAAGTCAATATGCTGCACTAACTATAGACCAGGCTGCTGCCTAGTGACAGGCCTGTCAGTATGCTGCAGGCCACTAACTTATTACAAACCTGCATACTGTAAATGTATTTTATTCTGTGCTGTACATATTTTCATGAATTCCGTGAAAAGGAAATCCGCGAAAATATATAAAGCATGAAAATTGAATTTTTTTGCTAAATCTATGAATAATCATAGACATGAAAATATATACATTGACAATCATGTTTTCCTAATTCTGTGGTCTTGCGTTATGGTAATTACTTACAGATAATGGGTCCACTGCCTTTAATATGACCCCCTAATTTTGGGAAGAAATCTGTCTTGAAGGAAAAACAAATCCCAAATAAAATAAAGGGTGAAGAGTCCACAGGTCATTCTAAGCAAATGACATTAGGACAGTACACTGTCATTTTCAATGTAAAGATTCACATTTTGTGGAAACCTGTATGGTCAATATGGTCTTTAACTTCGATATTTAGTTTGGTCATAGGTTGTAAATAACCTGTAAGAAATCTCAATGTATTTTTCTTTTGTTTAGAACAAAATGTATTCACCTTAACAACAGAGAGGAATGAAATTTCCTGTGGCAGAAACCTGTCAGTGATATAGTAGTTTGGTGGTACTGTTGTTTAATATAGACCACTCCCTTTAAGTGGTAATATATTCAATAAGGCAGTGTTCTATTAGAAACAGGGGTGGTGGGTTGGGGAGGGGGTGTAAAATAAATTCTGACCCCTTTTGAGGGGGGGGGGGCTTAAGAAATTATGTGCCTTTTTAGGAAAAAGGCCAGTGTATTACTATAGTTCAAAAAGGGGGCACAATTTCCAGTACTCTCGGGGGTACAATAAATACTGCACACTCTAAAAATTTTCTGCACCTCAGCGCAAGATTTCAACACCCCCTGTAATTTATAAATGAACACAAGTTATAAATGAACACAAGTTGAAAAGAAATTACAAGTAAAGGAATAGGCTTGTGTCTTTTATTACGTTCATGAGCACATAGAATACATCTAATTGAAAAATGGAGCAAGTGACTCTTTTTTTTCATTTGTTCAACTGATGGTTCTTGGTGAAACCATGACAACAAACAGTTGGTTGATGTGCCTGAATTGACAATTTACTTTTTAACAAAAATTTGTATTTACAAAAATAAAATACTGTGTAAACTTTTTTTTTTTTGATATGGCACACCGGGAATCCATCTCCTATTATTTAATTTACCAAATATGAATATTACTTTGAGTTTGATGTGTGATTGTCACTTGGTATATTCTGGTTTATAATTTTAGCTAGGGTTCATTCTTGCTGTCGTAGATCAGACTCCATTCTGCATTGGGTCTTGTGGTGCTCTGTAATAAATGTTGTAGTCCGTTAACATGGTTCAAGTCTAAAGGGGTAGGGTTTCTTTTTCATTAAAGCATCAGATTCTAATTGAATGATTTATGATTTACTGTAAACTTATTTTATTTCGCACTGTACATAATTTTGTGGATTTCATGGAAATGAAAATCTGCGATACAATTATCCAGAGTAGCTCTACGACTACCTATTCAAAATCCATGAATTTAAATAAACGGGACATTGTTCTTTTGAGAAAATATATACGTTTACAGTATCCATTCTTTGAGCTTCATTGACATAATGTATGTTGAATGACTTATTCTAGCACTGAAACAAAACTTCTAAAATATTAAAGACAAAAAGTCCAAACTTACTGCAAAGCCACCAGTTCATCAGTTGGCCGGAATCCATCTGCTATCCCTGAATACAAAATACATAACATTTATAACCATTTAAGGGCAGCACAGTGTTTCCATGGTTCTGGAATTTTTTGGTTCTTGGGACCCTGGTTCTGGCGGCCCTTTGTCTGAGGGCCATGGTTCTGGGGGTCTCTGGTTCTGGGGGCCCTGGTTCTGGGGGTCTCTGGTTATGGGGGTCTCTGGTTCTGGGGGTCTCTGGTTCTGGGGGTCTCTGGTTCTGGGAGCCCTGGTTCTGGGGGTCTCTGGTTCTGGGGACCCTGGTTCTGGGGGTCTCTGGTTCTGGGGGCCCTGGTTCTGGGGGTCTCTGGTTCTGGGGGTCTCTGGTTCTGGGGGTCTCTGGTTCTGGGGGCCCTGGTTCTGGGGGTCTCTGGTTTTGGGGGTCTTTGGTTCTGGGGGCCCTGGTTCTAGGGGCCCTGGTTCTGGGGGCCCTGGTTCTGGGGTCTCTGGTTCTGGGGTCTCTGGTTCTGGGGACCCTGGTTCTGGGGGTCTCTGGTTCTGCGGGTCTCTGGTTCTGGGGGTCCTGGTTCTGGGGGTCTCTGGTTCTGGGGGTCCTGGTTCTGGGGTCTATGGTTCTGGGGGCCCTGGTTCTGGGGGCCCTGGTTCTGGGAGTCTCTGGTTCTGGGGGTCTCTGATTCCAGAATTTTTTAGTTCTAGGGGTCTCTGTTTCTGGAGGCCCTCATTTTGGTAAAGCACTCAAAACAAGGTTAATTTTTGACAAAGGCATTACAATGGAACTGCTTTATACAAGGGCTCTGTTAAAGTGGCCCTGGCTTCTATCATGAATCAAACTTCAATTTGACACCAACCATGCCTATATAGGGTGCAGCTTATACAAGGGTTTTTGCTAGTACAGTAATAATTTAGCAATATTCATACCCCATGTGCAGCTTAGGCCAAAAATAAAAACCGACACTATTTTTTTGGCCCTACCCAAATCTTTTCTTTTTTTAAAAGGCATTTTTGGAATTTAAAATGAAGGAATGTGAACATGAAGGAATGTAGGAATGACAATACTATACTCACCATCAAGTACTATGGATCGTGATCCGAAACATGACTCAGAGATTTCACGCCGACTGATGTTGAGCCCGTAGCCAGTTTCATGTACGAGCAGGCCTACACCATCATCAGACCATGCATAGGCTACATCGGCTGACATCCAACCCGATACCACACCATCCTCCCGATACCTCGCCACCTTCAGTTCCTTTACATTGCTCCCTGGAGTGTGGAATGCAGCAAAGCCTTTAGGCAGGATGATCTGCTTGATTTTCCATTCTTTACTGTCATCATTAGTTATAGTATCCTGACCTGAGACGATAGCCTGTATGGGCTGGTCTAGGTTGTTAAAGATGACCGAGTCGTACTCCTTTACCTCCATGTTATAGTGCTGCTGGTGCTGAAGCCTCTCTACACTGAGTGTATTGACTGCCTGCTGAAGGCCTCCAGTGCTGTATATATCATGTTGGCGGGTGGTAACGGTGTTATACGAGTATAACCAAGCGTGGCAGGAGCTGACTCATCCCACCGTGACGCATTCCCCAAAGTGGCCGTGTGGTTAACTGTCAGGAAACATGATCATTACACCGCTGTAACCCTCTAGTGTAGGGCTTTACTGATCTTAATGTCCATTATCTGCAGGATGCATGGATGCAGCTCTGACTGCATTCATGCATCATGCCCACCAGGAAGGGATGATACCCTCCTGGAGGCTTAGCATGATGCATGAATGTAACCCTGGTGGGTAGACTCGGACAGACTTGTCAGGACTGCATTCATGCATTGTGACGATAAGAAAGCACTATCCGGCCCATCTGGCCGTCAGGAGGTATAGATGTAGCATTGCCAATTAACTGCATTTAAGCTGGATGCCTACATTTGGGAATATATCAATCCTGTAGTGGCAGTAAGATGCTTGAATGCAGCACTGGCGAGTTACCCACCAGGGCTGCATTCATCCATCAGGACGACATTTCACAGGAACTTGGCATTAAAGAACTATGTGGCCCTTTAGGCAGCTTGTACACCTCCCCTGTAACTAGTTTCGGTTTCTAACCCTAGTTTCGGTTTCTAACCCATCGGGGATAACATAGTGAATCAATGTGTTATGCCCTTTATACATGGGATGCATTGATGTGCCTCTACATCGGTAAAAATCGACACAGGCGACACGGCCATTTTAGGCCCTTTTAAAAATCGACGGACACAGGAAAATCAGGGATAAAAATCGACACACAGGGGTTTTTCTCTATGTTCTTATATAGCTAAAAATCGACACAATGCCACTGCCCTACTGCTAAAATTCGACCCGGTGGCACAGTCAAAATTGCGGGTACCCATGTCGAGGCACATTGATGTAGCCCCCGGGAGTAACTCGGTGATGTGAGTAGCACGTCAGCATGAGTCATGATCATTCACCAGTGTGAGTAACTCGCCAGTGAGTAACTCGCCAGTGAGTAACACACCAGCAGGTGGATGTGGGCAACACAATCTTGACCCCTAAAAGGTTGACAGCAAAATTTGTGAAACTGAAAGCTAAATTTGTCACACCAGATTTTGTGACAGATCAAAATTTTCGCTCAATAATTTTGACCCCAAAACCACCTCTGTATTTGACCCTCACAGCCGACTATATTTCTGAGTAAAGTTTCTGTCTTATCAAAGTAATAAAATGTCTGATTTTTATAATTCATCATTCGTTTAATTTATTATATAAATAAGCATATTGTAATTTAATAATGTGTCTGCAGGTCTACACGTGGGGCTCACAGAGCGACGGGCAGCTCGGTCACACCGACCCCTCCTCCTCCCTACCCCAGAAGGTCAAGGCCCCGGTGGGAGGTCAGCCCATGTGGGACGTGGCCGCCGGGCACGCTCACACCACCGTCACCATGGACGCAACGTCCTTCACACCAGACGTCCTCTACACCGGCAAACAACCAAGGTCAGTGGTCAAGGTTACAGTGCTGCCAAGAGTCTTAAGTGTTTCAATTCAAGATAGTGTAATTACAAACATGGTCAATAATCATTTGGACTATTTTACAGGGATTCTTGTATGGAAATATTGCTCACAGAGATTCAATACGTTCACATATGACATACAACATTACCATCCTTATCCTCATTGTAACAGTTGGGATCCAGCTTTAACTGTTCAAATTATAAATGTAACTTCTTCTTTCTATTCTGACCAGTACCGAGAAAGCAGAGACGGAAAAGACGACCCAGCTGCTGCGGCTGAGTGCGATACGCAAGGTGAGATCCTCCTTGGTTGTAGCTACAGGCTTATATGTGTAATAAACGAGACTTTGTTCCTTATAATATTGGTAATGTTATTAAGTAAAGAACAAGGTCGACACAGTTCAGATCAAGTGTACAGGTTGCGAATCTAAGGTTTATTCAAGTAACCTAGAGAGGCATAGCTAAATCAGTGCGAACTCCCTGTAGAGTTTGGAGTAGGTCAGAAGGCTCGTAGCCGATATGATCCCTAGGGTCTCTGTACAGCTTGGGTAACAGAGTAACTGACGAGTTTCATCGGACGCTGGCTATATATACGCGACCAGTCTGCGCACACACACGCAGACCGGAAGCCTATAGCGACCTCTGTCCATACCCCAAGCCCGGAGCAGGTGCTGCCACCTGCCGTCGGGCTGAAGGGTTCAACAGAACCCGCCATATAATTATCCCAGCCCCTACATATGTTACTGATACTGAAGATAGTTTAGAATCTCCAGCAACAAAATTTGACTTACAGATAGATACAAGTGTTTTTGACCAGGTTAGATGATGAAATGATAAAGGTTATGATAAATGTTGGTCAGGCCCCTGGTCACTATGCTCAGCTTGTAATCGAAATGGAGAATGGATTTATTCCCCATGGGTGATATAAGGGCTTAAATCTAACACCTAATACACTATTGTTTGTACAACCCTGTTTCAATAGCCCTATTCTGAAGACCACTGGAGAGATGCCATCATTATTAGTGGTTTATTTTTGTCAAATTGAAATCAAATAACAATATTATACGTTATATACCAGGCTAGTTGTGCCGCTATAACTCCCCCTCCTGTATTACACCATACATACCAGGCTTACATAGCTAGGTGTGGCCTGTAATCCCTCACCTGTATTACACCATATATGCTATATACCATATACCGTAAATTCTCGCGTATAAGCCTAACTCGCGTATAAGCCGCACCCCTTTGACAAATTATATAAGCCGCAGAGGGGGTCTGAATATTACGATTGTGGTACTGTAGTATACTAATAAAAACTCTCGTATAAGCCGCACCCTATATAGGCATGTTTGGTATCAAAAGAAAGCTGAGTCTGACTCGCGTACAAGCCGCGGCTTCTACGCGAGAATTTACGGTATGCGACCTCCCCCTCGTGTTGCAGTGTGGCTGGATAAAGCAGGTGGTGGCGGGGGGCGACCTGTGTGGCTGTCTGACAGACAGGAACACCACCGGCTACACGGCCACACTACACGAGCTGGCCGCCTCCGAGCGCCTCTACCACTGCCGCCTCCACACCATGATGACTGCCATCCTGAGGCCCTTCCTGCTCTCAGGTAGGTACCATACACACCATGTACCATGATGTCAGGTAGGTACCATACACACCATGTACCATGATGTCAGGTAGGTACCATACACACCATGTACCATGATGTCAGGTAGGTACCATACACACCATGTACCATGATGTCAGGTAGGTACCATACACACCATGTACCATGATGTCAGGTAGGCACCATACACACCATGTACCATGATGGCTGCCATCCTGAGGCCCTTCCTGCTCTCAGGTAGGCACCATACACACCATGTACCATGATGGCTGCCATCCTGAGGCCCTTCCTGCTCTCAGGTAGGTACCATACACACCATGTACCATGATGGCTGCCATCCTGAGGCCTTCCTGCTCTCAGGTAACTGTCACATATATGCTGTATTCATGTTACTATATATACAGTAGCACTGTCACATGTACCGCGATGTCAGCTGTCACATGTACCGTGATGTCACATGTACCATGATGTCAGCTGTCACATGTACCATGATGTCAGCTGTCACATGTACCGTGATGTCAGCTGTCACATGTACCATGATGTCAGCTGTCACATGTACCATGATGTCAGCTGTCACATGTACCATGATGTCAGCTGTCACATGTACCGTGATGTCAGCTGTCACATGTACCATGATGTCAGCTGTCACATGTACCGTGATGTCAGCTGTCACATGTACCATGATGTCAGCTGTCACATGTACCATGATGTCAGCTGTCACATGTACCATGATGTCAGCTGTCACATGTACCGTGATGTCAACTGTCACATGTACCATGATGTCAGCTGTCACATGTACCGTGATGTCAGCTGTCACATGTACCATGATGTCAACTGTCACATGTACCATGATGTCACATGTATCGTGATGTCAGCTGTCACATGTACCGTGATGTCACATGTACCATGATGTCAGCTGTCACATGTATCGTGATGTCAGCTGTCACATGTACCGTGATGTCACATGTACCATGATGTCAGCTGTCACATGTACCATGATGTCAGCTGTCACATGTACCGTGATGTCAGCTGTCACATGTACCGTGATGTCAACTGTCACATGTACCATGATGTCAACTGTCACATGTACCATGATGTCACATGTACCGTGATGTCAGCTGTCACATGTACCACAATGTCAGCTGTCACATGTACCGTGATGTCACATGTACCATGATGTCAGCTGTCACATGTACCGTGATGTCAGCTGTCACATGTACCACAATGTCAGCTGTCACATGTACCGTGATGTCACATATACCATGATGTCAGCTGTCACATGTAACACGATGTCAGCTGTCACATGTACCATGATGTCAGCTGTCACATGTACCACAATGTCAGCTGTCACATGTACCATGATGTCAGCTGTCACATGTAACACGATGTCAGCTGTCACATGTACCGTGATGTCACATGTACCGTGATGTCAGCTGTCACATGTACCACAATGTCAGCTGTCACATGTACCGTGATGTCACATGTACCATGATCTCAGCTGTCACATGTAACACGATGTCAGCTGTCACATATACCATGATGTCAGCTGTCACATGTACCGTGATGTCAGCTGTCACATGTACCATGATGTCACATGTACCATGATGTCAGCTGTCACATGTACCATGATGTCAGCTGTCACATGTACCATGATGTCACATGTACCGTGATGTCAGCTGTCACATGTACCATGATGTCACATGTACCATGATGTCAGCTGTCACATGTACCATGATGTCAGCTGTCACATATACCATGATGTCAGCTGTCACATGTACCGTGATGTCAGCTGTCACATGTACCATGATGTCAGCTGTCACATGTACCGTGATGTCAGCTGTCACATGTACCATGATGTCAGCTGTCACATGTACAATGATGTCAGCTGTCACATGTAACACGATGTCAGCTGTCACATGTACCATGATGTCAGCTGTCACATGTACCATGATGTCACATGTACCATGATGTCAGCTGTCACATGTACCATGATGTCAGCTGTCACATGTACCATGATGTCAGCTGTCACATGTACCATGATGTCAGCTGTCACATGTACCATGATGTCAGCTGTCACATGTACCGTGATGTCAGCTGTCACATGTACCGTGATGTCACATGTACCATGATGTCAGCTGTCACATGTACCATGATGTCAGCTGTCACATGTACCGTGATGTCAGCTGTCACATGTACCATGATGTCAGCTGTCACATGTACCGTGATGTCACATGTACCATGATGTCAGCTGTCACATGTACCATGATGTCAGCTGTCACATGTACCATGATGTCAGCTGTCACATGTACCGTGATGTCAGCTGTCACATTTACCATGATGTCAGCTGTCACATGTACCATGATGTCAGCTGTCACATGTACCATGATGTCAACTGTCACATGTACCGTGATGTCAGCTGTCACATGTACCATGATGTCAACTGTCACATGTACCGTGATGTCAGCTGTCACATGTACCATGATGTCAGCTGTCACATGTACCATGATGTCAGCTGTCACATGTACCATGATGTCAGCTGTCACATGTACCATGATGTCAACTGTCACATTTACCATGATGTCAGCTGTCACATGTACCGTGATGTCAGCTGTCACATGTACCGTGATGTCAGCTGTCACATGTACCGTGATGTCAGCTGTCACATGTACCATGATGTCACATGTACCATGATGTCAGCTGTCACATGTACCGTGATGTCAGCTGTCACATGTACCATGATGTCAGCTGTCACATGTACCGTGATGTCAGCTGTCACATGTACCATGATGTCAGCTGTCACATGTACCGTGATGTCAGCTGTCACATGTACCATGATGTCAGCTGTCACATGTACCATGATGTCAGCTGTCACATGTACCGTGATGTCAGCTGTCACATGTACCATGATGTCAGCTGTCACATGTACCATGATGTCAGCTGTCACATGTACCATGATGTCAACTGTCACATTTACCGTGATGTCAGCTGTCACATGTACCATGATGTCAGCTGTCACATGTACCATGATGTCAGCTGTCACATGTACCGTGATGTCAGCTGTCACATGTACCGTGATGTCACATGTACCATGATGTCAGCTGTCACATGTACCATGATGTCAGCTGTCACATGTACCATGATGTCACATGTACCATGATGTCAGCTGTCACATGTACCGTGATGTCAGCTGTCACATGTACCGTGATGTCACATGTACCATGATGTCAGCTGTCACATGTACCATGATGTCAGCTGTCACATGTACCGTGATGTCAGCTGTCACATGTACCATGATGTCAGCTGTCACATGTACCGTGATGTCACATGTACCATGATGTCAGCTGTCACATGTACCATGATGTCAGCTGTCACATGTACCATGATGTCAGCTGTCACATGTACCGTGATGTCAGCTGTCACATTTACCATGATGTCAGCTGTCACATGTACCATGATGTCAGCTGTCACATGTACCATGATGTCAACTGTCACATGTACCGTGATGTCAGCTGTCACATGTACCATGATGTCAACTGTCACATGTACCGTGATGTCAGCTGTCACATGTACCATGATGTCAGCTGTCACATGTACCATGATGTCAGCTGTCACATGTACCATGATGTCAGCTGTCACATGTACCATGATGTCAACTGTCACATTTACCATGATGTCAGCTGTCACATGTACCATGATGTCAGCTGTCACATGTACCGTGATGTCAGCTGTCACATGTACCATGATGTCACATGTATCGTGATGTCAGCTGTCACATGTACCATGATGTCACATGTACCATGATGTCAGCTGTCACATGTACCGTGATGTCAGCTGTCACATGTACCATGATGTCAGCTGTCACATGTACCGTGATGTCAGCTGTCACATGTACCATGATGTCACATGTAACATGATGTCAGCTGTCACATGTACCGTGATGTCAACTGTCACATGTACCATGATGTCAGCTGTCACATGTACCATGATGTCACATGTACCATGATGTCAGCTGTCACATGTACCGTGATGTCAGCTGTCACATGTACCATGATGTCACATGTACCATGATGTCAGCTGTCACATGTACCGTGATGTCAGCTGTCACATGTACCATGATGTCACATGTACCATGATGTCAGCTGTCACATGTACCGTGATGTCAGCTGTCACATGTACCATGATGTCAGCTGTCACATGTACCGTGATGTCAGCTGTCACATGTACCATGATGTCACATGTACCATGATGTCAGCTGTCACATGTACCGTGATGTCAACTGTCACATGTACCATGATGTCAGCTGTCACATGTACCGTGATGTCAGCTGTCACATGTACCATGATGTCACATGTACCATGATGTCAGCTGTCACATGTACCGTGATGTCAACTGTCACATGTACCATGATGTCAGCTGTCACATGTACCGTGATGTCAGCTGTCACATGTACCGTGATGTCAGCTGTCACATGTACCATGATGTCAGCTGTCACATGTACCATGATGTCAGCTGTCACATGTACCATGATGTCAACTGTCACATGTACCATGATGTCACATGTACCATGATGTCAGCTGTCACATGTACCGTGATGTCAGCTGTCACATGTACCATGATGTCAGCTGTCACATGTACCATGATGTCACATGTACCATGATGTCAGCTGTCACATGTACCGTGATGTCAGCTGTCACATGTACCGTGATGTCACATGTACCGTGATGTCACATGTACCATGATGTCAGCTGTCACATGTACCATGATGTCTGCTGTCACATGTACCATGATGTCAACTGTCACATGTACCGTGATGTCAGCTGTCACATGTACCATGATGTCACATGTACCGTGATGTCACATGTACCATGATGTCAGCTGTCACATGTACCATGATGTCTGCTGTCACATGTACCATGATGTCAGCTGTCACATGTACCGTGATGTCAGCTGTCACATGTACCGTGATGTCAGCTGTCACATGTACCTTGATGTCAACTGTCACATGTACCGTGATGTCAGCTGTCACATGTACCATGATGTCAGCTGTCACATGTACCATGATGTCAGCTGTCACATGTACCATGATGTCAACTGTCACATGTACCATGATGTCAGCTGTCACATGTACCATGATGTCAGCTGTCACATGTACCATGATGTCAGCTGTCACATGTACCATGATGTCACATGTACCATGATGTCAGCTGTCACATGTACCATGATGTCAGCTGTCACATGTACCATGATGTCACATGTACCATGATCTCAGCTGTCACATGTACCATGATGTCAGCTGTCACATGTACCATGATGTCAGCTGTCACATGTACCGTGATGTCAACTGTCACATGTACCATGATGTCAACTGTCACATGTACCATGATGTCAGCTGTCACATGTACCGTGATGTCAGCTGTCACATGTACCGTGATGTCAGCTGTCACATGTACCATGATGGCTGCCATCCTGAAGCCATTCCTGCTGTCAGGTACCTGTCAATTATACACTGTATTTATGTTGCTAGATATACAGTCTAATACTATTTAAAAGGTGAGTGGATTTCCCCCTTTGCCAGTCGTGCTTCAATATATCCGTCTGTCCATCAGACCTTATCGTTATAACCGGGAATTTTCCCAAGCTTCCCGAAAATTATTTCCCCAGAAAAGGCTGAGGAAAAACACTTGACAAACTATATCTGCCGGGGACTGTTGCTGATCCACACTGTGTTGTCTTACAGAGCACTTTAAGAAGTTGGACAATGCCATGTACGAGGGGGTCTTTAAGACCATGATCGACGCCTTCCAGCAGATTATTGATGCAGTAAGTTATAAAACACTGAAGCAAAGTCTTCAATTTCTCCTGGATTTCTTTAAGGGGTGTAATACTCATACTGAAAATAGTGTGGAATATAAGTATATTGGTACACTTGGCAGTTAATTTTTTTTCATAACAAAACAAGTATATATATGAAAAAGTGTTTCTTTTGAAAATTCATGTGCTGAATACCTGATAAATACCAAAAAATTGTCATGTTCCTCACAGGTTGCCCGTAACACAATAGAGTTAACGAAGGTCATCCAAGGTCAGCGTGAGTTGGAGACCTTGACCTTCCTAGCGCAGCCTGAGGACTACCTCAGCATCTTTCAGACCTACTCCAAGCAGTTCGGGGACGTCCTCGCACTGGGTGGCTTCGAACACGCCACCAAAAATGCAAGGTATGACAGTAGTATCTTAGTAATGACCTTAGTAACATGTTCAGGAACAAAACAGAACACAGCAACCCATAGAAAGCCTATGTATTTTATGCCAGAGCCACACTAAATCAATCTCTGAATTTCCCACACCAATTTGTCAAAAATCTAAATTTTTGTCTTTTTGGTTTCTTCTCAATCATTGAAACACAATGATCAAGGGAAGTCCCAGCAGTGCTGTTAGAGTTGGTTAGAACAGAGAGCCTTAGCTCACTCATTTGGTATTTTGGTAGGGAAAAAGCAGAGACCTATTTTGCTGTGGCCTGGGGCATGATAGAACCTTGTGCATACTTGCTGCTATAGTGCTAACCGATTTCCTCACCATGAAATTATGATGTTTGCACATGTTTACCTTATTTTGTAGGTCATCTAAGGTTGCCTACAGGTGATATAGACGCTTTCATAGTGCTATGCTGAAATAACTAAGCTAAGATTAAAATCAACTCCAAGCGCTTACGTATTATAAATATATTCAAATCATTAAACTTTGTAACAGAAATTGTATCAAGTCCTTTGTGTGCATAAATTAAACCCTAATTGATTAGCCACTGAACCATTCCTCCAAACCTCTGCCTCCTGCCCCCAACAACCTGCCACACAGCTGTCCTGGTGACAGATCTATCCCACACAGACTCAACAATCACAAGGAGTTCCTCAGTTTGATTACTGTAGTGGATTTTGTTTCCATTAGTGAGCTGAGTAATATTGAACAGCTCCCCAAGGCGTATTGCTCTTCAGGCAGTGTATCCAGTTGTATTCAATCAGAATTAAGGCCTGGTTGCAGATTCTTTTCAGAATATAATCATTGGCGCAGGGTGGCAGCAGTAGCAAGAGGGAGGTAGTCTATTCCAGAAATACAGGGGCCATGAAACTTCTCTTTTATATTTGACATTGCATATCGTAAAGCAGAAGCTTCCCAGGGATTTAACTCTTGTTACTCTGTTCTCATTTACATGTAGGAGATCAAAGAAGTAACTATTTCAGAAATCATAAATGGTCTCGATGTTTGATGTGACATGTCGTTTGCACTAGCTGATCTACTAACTTGGCATCACCCACACGCTCCTTAGTTACCAAGTGACCTTCCTTAGCAACAAGCTTGCTTACTTCATGTGGTACTTATGTATACAACATCAGATGATAAGCTCCCCGACTGTTAGATAAGATAAAATCTCCCCTGACTATTAGATAAGATGTAATTCAGACTATATGTAGTTATAATGGTCCTAGTCCTTCGAATGGTGGTCCAGCTATGAGGGCCGCACTCAACTTCACACCAGGTTGTCGTTGAACTGATATAACCAGTCTATACAACAAACATGCATCTATCTATTTAAAGAACTGATTATGAATACTATGCCTGAAATTTTGAATATCTTGTATTCAAGAAATCATTGATAAGTACATGTTACAAATTCAAAAAGTACAGATTTAACACTATTTAGGCTGTTACACCTTTTAGAGCAAATGATGTACTACATTCAGCAAAACTAGTACCTTGGGCAGTTCAACTGTGGGCGTAGAAGTATGTAAACCTGAAATAGGCGTCTCACCACCCCGCCTCGTGTGAAGGTGAGCGTGGTGCCTGTCCAGCGCCTGTGTCAGCCGCTCGTTGCTGATCCTGGCCAGTGCTAAAGGAGGGACCTGGTTCCACAGTCCTGGGGGCTATGAGGCCTGAAGCCTGATGAAAATACTGCAGAGTTGTTTGATTGGTTTGAGTTGTCCTAGTCTGGAGTACCCTGGGTGTTGTGCTACACTAGGCTACTGGATGTATCTACATTGTACATAGAGTGTGATCTGGTCAAGGACAGCTGTAGCTTTAGTGTGTGCATAGAGACAGGTTTTGTTGGCAATAACAGCACCGGTACTCAATATATACGTGTCTACACTGCCTTTCTAATATTGGTCACATTGTCTCAACAAATTGTTGTATTCACTAAATTAACATTTGAGAATCTTTTTGACACAATTAGCTTTGCTACCAGTGTCTTATACGACGCCTTGGTGAGACACCCTGCTGAGAAAAGAAAAAAAAATTTCATTGATTATTTTTGGGGTGAAAAATTTGGCTGAGGTAAAATTTTTGCCCTATAGCCTAAAGTTCAACATTTTTCCTTTTCTATGATATAAAAATCATCCATTTCTATCGACTGGTTGTCCCCTAAAAAATTGAACAAAAAATACCTATCAAAAAATGAGCCTACTTTTCAGCACTGTAGACAAACATGAATGTACTAGAATAGACTTTATGTCCTTTTTTGCAGTAGTAGTTAATTCAATATAAACATAGATTTCTCGTGGGGTAAGACACTTTTTTTAAGACCAAAAGTTCGATAAAAGAGGGCGGGAAACAATCAGTGGACAAAAAAAGGACGCGCAGTACATAAATTACTGCATTCTTTGTCAAACAAAGAGTGGCACCACTGGTACTTCTCGTACTGCGCGAGATCTCAACGTGTGCAGACGAAATCGTACCACCCATATCTTCGCCGTTTATCTTCCGATCGACTCGCTTTTTGATAGCGACAGAAGGCAGTACATGCCCGCAGCCTGCAACTGTCGCCCACACCCACCTGCACACCCACAGCCACCTGCTCTCCCACACCCACCTGCTCACCCACACCCACCTGCTGGCCTAAAATGGAATAACATACATGTATGACACATGACTTGAGGGTACCTTTTAACAAGGAATTCATTTCTGATGCCAGAATTGACCAATGAATGATTATAAGAGAGTACTGTATCTAAGTACATGATAAGCACTCACCAGCAGGACCCAGATTCAGGATAGGGTTGGGGTTGGGACATGAGTTGTACAAATTCACTATCACACATATTACACTCACACATATTGCACTCACACATATTACACTCACATATATTACACTACACACATTGCACTCACACATATTACACTCACATATTACACTACACACATATTACACTCACACATATTACACTACACACATATTACACTACACACATAACACTTACACATATTACACTCACACATATTACACTCACACATATTACACTACACACATATTACACTCACACATATTACACTCACACATATTACACTACACTCACACATAAGTATGTTTATCCAATGAAAAACAAATACCTGTGTCTTTTGTGATTAGGATCACACGTTAGATTTTTCATTTTCATGTCCATTTATATCAATCAACTATTTAAAGACTATTGAGGGAGGCTATTTTGTGTTCATAACCTTGATATTTACAGCCAAGCTAAATTCTGGATGCAAGAGTAAATGTCCAATATAATTCCTGTTTTACCTTTTACCATTAGTCTGATTCATATTTAAAAGAAGTATGACAACTATCTATGAATAGTGTATAAATCTCAAAGAATAGTTAGCCCACTTTCTTTGAAATATAAAATGCATGAGACAAATATATGGCATTCTAGGGGGAAAATGGTAAAACTTTCCTGCACTGGTTTCCAATCCAATGGTGAAGAGACTTAGATGAAGTAGTGAAGTTACATTGTTGTGTTTTCAGTGCCTTCTTTGAGAAGGTCCACGAGCACTTTGTGGATGTGTTGGACGAGACTCGCGTGGAGAAATCCAACATGGCGCTCACCCTGCGACGCCTAATGCAGGTGCCGCTACATCGCCTCAAGGACTACTCCAAACTCAGCAGCAAGATCGCCCTGCGCTACCCCTCAGTAAGTACTACTGCTACCCCTCAGTAAGGACTAACTCAGCAGTAAGATCGCCCTGCGCTACCTCTCAGTAAGGACTAACTCAGCAGTAAGATCACCCTGCACTACCCCTCAGTAAGTACTACTGCTACCCCTCAGTAAGCACTAACTCAGCAGTAAGATCACCCTGCACTACCCCTCAGTAAGTACTACTGCTACCCCTCAGTAAGTACTACTGCTACCCCTCAGTAAGCACTAACTCAGCAGTAAGATCGCCCTGCACTACCCCTCAGTAAGTACTACTGCTACCCCTCAGTAAGTACTACTGCTACCCCTCAGTACGTACTACTGCTACCCCTCAGTAAGTACTACTGCTACCCCTCAGTAAGCACTAACTCAGCAGTAAGATCACCCTGCGCTACCCCTCAGTAAGTACTACTGCTACCCCTCAGTAAGCACTAACTCAGCAGTAAGATCGCCCTGCACTACCCCTCAGTAAGTACTACTGCTACCCCTCAGTAAGCACTAACTCAGCAGTAAGATCGCCCTGCGCTACCCCTCAGTAAGTACTACTGCTACCCCTCAGTAAGTACTACTGCTACCCCTCAGTAAGGACTAACTCAGCAGTAAGATCGCCCTGCGCTACCCCTCAGTAAGTACTACTGCTACCCCTCAGTAAGGACTAACTCAGCAGTAAGATCGCCCTGCGCTACCCCTCAGTAAGGACTACTGCTACCCCTCAGTAAGCACTAACTCAGCAGTAAGATCGCCCTGCGCTACCCCTCAGTAAGTACTACTGCTACCCCTCAGTAAGCAGTTTATTGCCTCTCTATTTCAGACTTGAATTAAAGTTTTTGAGCAATTAAAGTTTTTTCCTTGGGTTACTGATGAAATACTGTAGATTAGCTATAGGCCATCAGTCAGATCATGCTACCGTCCATGAGTAATTTCTTCTATTTTTGGGATAGTTAAGACATTATCAGGTTAGTCATTACTGTGAATTCCTATTTATTACCCAGATCTTATATATACCGTAGAAACCTTTACACTGTACATATTTTCATGAATTTCGCGGAAATGGAAAATCTGCGAAAATATGAACAGCGCGAAAATTTATACAGTGTTTACGTTAACAGTAACCCACACTGAGAATTGCTACTTTGATACTTCCTAAAAACCTTGTATAATCTGCACCTTTATCTATAGGCGTATTTGGAACCAAATTAAAGTTACATTTTATTCACGTACAATGTTGCAGTACACATCAGAACACATGCACCTCACCCAGCTCAGCACGGACTGGGACACCCTCAAACAGTCCGCCAGCTCCGAACACACCTCCGCCGAGAACACACGCAAGTTCTGGGAGACCTGCCCGCCAAAGTTTGCTGTAAGTAAAACTTTGATAAATTCTAACTATGAAAGTTTGCTGCTGATATACTTTGAGTCTTCAAATAAATGCCTACCTAGCAGATATAGTTTATTGTATGTATTGTATAAATGATGGGAGAAGGAAATAACTTCTGACCCTGAAATAAATAAAGAATAAATAAATGTATTATATTATATATTAAGATATTTTTGACATATTTGTGAAGAAAATGCCTACCTAGTAGATACAGTTTAATTGTATGTATTGTATAATTGATAAAAGAAGAAAGTAACTCATAACTTCTGAACCTGGAATAAATAAAGAATAGATAAATATATTATATTATATATTAAGATGTTTATGACATATTGGTGCAGTAATAGTTCCTTGTGAGTATTATATAACTTTTTTGACATATTTGTATTAAAAGAAATAGTTCCTTGTGAGTATTATACAACCTTTTTGACATATTTGTATTAAAAGAAATAGTTGCTTGTGAGTGTTATCTGACCCGTTTGTTGCCTCCATGTTGTCAGGATGCGTTGAAGGTGCCGGGGCGGCGCCTGGTGCGGGAGAGTAAGGCCAACCCGCTCAGTATGCCGACCAGCGGCCGCTTCTCCATGCACTGGTTCATCCTCTTCTCTGACGTCTTTGTACACGGCCAGGTGAGCAGCCCCGCCGGGTGGTCTCAGGTGTTGTCTGGGTGTAGCACCTACTCATGTATCATGGGCTCACAACTAGAAGGGCAGTAGTACCCCTCAAGAAGGGAACTGGCGCGTCTTAGTCAATATTTCATGAAATTGTTGCCTCATACTTGACATCAACCATTTGCTGTACCAAATTGATATTTTGTTGAGTTGTGGCCAAAAGTGCAATACTAGTAAAGCACATGCATTATATGTACTAGTTGTAAAATTTCAATATGATATGGGGAAATACCCCAAATCTGAATAAATAATAGCCCATGATGTATGAATATTTTTCGCATTGCCATGCCATTTTTACTATCATCAGACAAACTGACTTTTTTCATCAGAGAGTTACAGGCATGTGCATGTATGTGTTTTTATAGCATTTTTCGTTCACACCTACCTCCTTTCTACCTTCTGTAATGCCAGATATTTGACATTTTCCTGATGAATATTGTGTGTGTGAGTTTTGAAGTTTTTCTTTGCTAAAGTTTGCCATTTGTAAAGGGTTAACTCTTATAACAAAGGTCTGAATACATCAAGGGAAGATATCTCCTCATTAATAATTGATACATATTGTTCTATATGAAACTATTAGTAAAGTAAATTAGAATTGGTGAAATGGAATGTGTGCCTTTCTGAACTGATACACCTTAGGGAGTGATCATTTTTTAACAACAGGGGGGGGGTGGTGGGTTTCCGCGCAGAGCGCGCGAAATTTTTTACACCCCCCCCGGTCAAGGGGTCAAAATTTTTTACCCCCCCCCCCCCTTAGGGTCGAAAATCGGCTCGCGCGCAGGCCCTTTGAAGCATAGTAACACGCGGGCTTTTTGGCTCAAAACAGGTCAAATTTTTTTGCCCCCCCCCCCCAAGAGGGGTCCAAATTTTTTTGCCCCCCCCCGGTCAAGGGGTCCAAATTTTTTTGCCCCCCCCCCCCAAACCCACCACCCCCCCCCTGTTGATAATAAATGATCACTCCCTTAATACTATCTAGCTTGGCTAGTGTCGTGCCATTCCCCTTTTCTCCCTCTATATCCACATTTTCTTCGCCTGTCATTTCTTTACTAGGGACCTTCTTTTGCCCAAGTAAGTACAGTAGTAGTGGAACAACACAGCATGTCACATGAGGCCGCGGGCCCTCTGGGACATGAGTATTTAGGACTGAAGCCCTCAGGTCTGAGGCCCTAAACAGTAAGGCCCTCAGCACGAAGGCCCGCAGATCTACGGCTCTTGGCTCTAAGGTCCTCAGGTCTAAGATCCTCAGCACTAAGGCCCTCAGGTCTAAGGTCCTCAGGTCTAAGGCCCTTAGATCTAAGGGCCTTAGTGCTTAGGGCCTCAGATCTAAGGTCCTCAGCACTAAGGGCCTCAGGTCTAAGGTGCTCAGGGCTAAAGCCCATAACACTAAGGCCCTTAGATCTAAGGCCCTCAGGTCTAAGGCCTTCACCACTAAGGCCCTCAGATCTAATGCCCTCAGCAGTAAGGTCCTCATATACTCAAAACCTCACAACTGTCAGGCCTAAGGCCCTGAACCCCAATGCTTCAGTCTAGCAGTTGAGAGCGCTTATGTTCCGGAGGGCCACCCATGAGACCTAGTCCCAAGCATGATGTAGCATTTGTGGTACCGACACTTCCATCGTGATTACTGACACTTGCATCGTGATTATGTTTGCAGTATGTGTGAACCAAGCTAGGACTTTGATAAATTTAAGTCGCACCAGATATGTATCCAATGTGTTTTTCTTTTAATGGGTCTGTTGCGTAAGATTACGCTCATCAATGATATAAGCGCGCATAATTTTACCCATCAGTATGCAATGCATGAGTGATTAAGGGAACTGATGAAACAATGATAGTTTTACAAACATGGTAAGTGATGAGAAATAATCATGGAGTAAGGCAATGATCTGAGTGTTACACAAACAACACTTAGCTACAGGCTAAGCATCAGCCTCAAGTGTCTACATTCGTAATGTTGTGTTAATTTTCAAGTTGACATTTGTCACCTGTTGGTTTAGTTATCTGAATTACAGAAGTTCTCAGTGTTATAGCCACTTGATAACACCTGTTTTTGTAGACAATTATTGGTATTTACAAAGAGTATGTTCATTTTCTTGAGTAGGAAAACACATGTTGTTTATTTGTATACTTTACAGTTGAGATGTAAACATTAGGTGCAGCATGTGAGAGTCTGAATGAAGTAGGGTGTGTAGATGGCAATCTAACATGAGCATGTGCATCCTTGAAAAATGGAATTGAAAAGTATTAATCAATATCCCTAGAATTATGCCAGGATAAAAACTGCTAGCTACAAGTCCAACTGAATTTCTAATTCATCTCAAATAATGTTCATAAAAGGTGATTTATTTATACTTTTGCCTAATTGTTGACACCAGTTGGTATCTGAACAGGTAGTGCCACTAGGATAACCGAGTTACTTGTTATCACTATTGTCCATGTAGATTTATACCTCTGTGTATCAGTTGATGAATACACTGCCAGCACTTCCCTCACCCACACGGTGTGACGCTCACACTCTGTACGCGATTCATGTTTCATGACTTTAGGATAATTTAGGTCTTTTAGTGACATGTTTAAGTGCAAGCACCAGTTTTTAAATATGTATTATAAAGTATTGTGTTATAATTACACCAGTTTTAATGAAATGTGTTGAAAATAATGGTTTCGGTTATGTGTGGTTTCAGTACTCGATGCATCAAACCTTCCCGCTGCCTACAATCTGGGTGGAACCTGTCCAAGACACAAACCAAGTCAAGTGAGTCCCTCTCCAGTCTGTATACAACTGTGTGTTATGACTGGCTGATTGATATCCACAACAGTCCAATTCAGATCTAGTGGTACTGATGGAAAAGACCATCATAAATTCACCTGTGAAACCCATGTATCATTCCTCTGAATGTATAATTGATATTCACCCTAAATGTTGTCATAAACTACAGGTTCAAGTTATATGGGATTTTTTCAAAAAGAAACCATGAACCATGAACGTAGATTTCAGTGTCAGGAATAAATGTCATTCTAGTCATTCCTCTGTTTGTATCATTCAGACATTATTGTAAAGGAGCAATAGCAACTCACATTTCTTTGCTTGATGTACTTTAGAAGAATGCATTGGCTTCAATTGCTGTTTTATCATATTTGACACCAGGAATGGCATGTCGCTAACAATGCCAGAAGAAATGCTGATTTTGACAACACCTACAGCAACTGAAAAGGTAGGAGAAGATTTAATTAAAACTCTTTTGTTACATGGTTTTAAGATATTTGGTTAATAGGTTTCAACTACACTATTTGTAACTGGATATCTCATGTTTGTTTTAAGTTTTTGTTTACATACAGTATAATACCTGTATAACACCTATACATACAGTATGATACATGTATAACACCTATACATACAGTATAATACATGTATAACACCTATACACACAGTATAATACATGTATAACACCTATACATACAGTATAATACATGTATAACACCTATACATATAGTATAATACATGTATAACACCTATACATACAGTATAATACATGTATAACACCTATACATATAGTATAATACATGTATAACACCTATACATACAGTATAATACATGTATAACACCTATACATACAGTATAATACATGTATAACACCTATACATGCAGTATAATACATGTATAACACCTATACACACAGTAAAATACATGTATAACACCTATACATACAGTATAATACATGTATAACACCTATACACACAGTATAATACCTGTATAACACCTATACATACAGTATAATACATGTATAACACCTATACATACAGTATAATACATGTATAACACCTATACATACAGTATAATACATGTATAACACCTATACACACAGTATAATACATGTATAACACCTATACATACAGTACAATACATGTATAACACCTATACATACAGTACAATACATGTATAACACCCATACATGCAGTATAATACATGTATAACACCTATACATACAGTATAATACATGTATAACACCTATACATACAGTATAATACATGTATAACACCTATACATACAGTACAATACATGTATAACACCTATACATGCAGTATAATACATGTATAACACCTATACATACAGTACAATACATGTATAACACCTATACATACAGTACAATACATGTATAACACCTGCTACAGGCGGAGTGGTTGTGGGGGTACAACGAGGCGATAGACAAGGCCCTGTCTGACCAGAAGCAGCTGATCCGGCCCCGTATAGACGGTGCCCGGCTAACACCTCCCCTGTCACGACAAGCCACACACGTCTTCTACAAGAACCCACAGCTCAAAGACGCCAAGTACGTCGGCATGTGGCTCGCAGGCAAACTACACGGCCAGTAAGTACACTCTAAGTCAACAGAATCACTGATTTTGTAGTTATTAGTTAGAAGTTATTGTACATAGAAGGTATTGTGATATGTAAAGGTTTATGGGGCTTTACTCCTTCAGAAGTGTCAGTCGAAGTAGGAAAGGTACATCTCGAAGATATAATTGGTTGAAGAGAAAAACCTGAAATTAATAGGCATTTTCAATATTTTAAAATGTATTTGTCACATATTAAAGGAGCAACAAACAATTTATTAACCTGCATCATCAACCTCTTGTTCGAAAGCCATGACACCTTGCTCGAAACTCACTTCCGGTCTGTGCACATGCGCCAACAAATAGTCCCCCCCCCCCATTTGATCGCCTATATCGTCTTTATTTGCATAAATTAGGCCTGCTTAATAGGTAATAATAGACAATAAAAGTATGAATCGCGGACATGGCTTGTCTTGTGTCCCTCTCAATGAGGTTGTTCCCCGCGCATAAGGCTGCCAGTTCCATCTCAGCCTCTCTCAGCCTTTGCTGCCTCTTCAAATCAGCCTCCCTGGACCTCTCCTGCATGGTAAGATCCTCACTCCTCTTTAATTGCTGCTGTAGTACCACCTCAGGATCGGTGCTCTGCTGCCCGGCTTGGGCGTTCTGCTGCCCGGGTCCCTCGCTCTGTTGGCCGGTCGTGGGGCCTTGTGTGCCCGGCGACCGCTCTGCCCCTGCCCCGGTCTCTTGCCGGCTCTCGGAGCCGCCATGGCCGTCCTGCGCTGGCGGTGACCCGTCTTGTCCCTGTTGGACCTTCTTGGGGGTCCCCTTGTCCGGGTTGGGTGCTTTGCACTGGGGGCAACGATTCCGGTTTCCATGATACTCTACTCCTCAAAAGAAGACAGTCATCTTAACAATTAATTTTTCAACTGTCCATCTCAAAAAAACAACAATTGCTGTAGCTCTGCCTGCTCTGCTTGCTGCTTGCTGATAGTAGAGTTCTCCCCCTCCACTGGTGGAGAGTTCCCCGAGCCTCTGACGTAGAGCACTAGGGGGCACTGTCTGTACCACTAATATTCGGATAACTATAACTACTTATGCCTGGAAAACAAACAATTTATTAACCTGCATCGTCAACCTCTTGTTCGAAAGCCGCCATGACACCTTGCTCGACACTCACTTCCGGTCTGTGCGCCTGCGCCAAAAAATAGTCCCCCCCCATTTGATCGCCTATATCGTCTTTATTTGTACAAATAAGGCCTGCTTAATAGGTTAATTTCTTAAAAAGAAGACGATAAAAGTATTAATCACCCTAAATCGCCGTAAAATATATCATCCCCCGAAAAATTATTGCCTCACTCTCCAAGCAGAGGTTTAGTAATATAACGTTGCAAAGAATATGCTTAAATACCGAGACATACCGTCCCTCTTTTTACTCACCAGTCGTGATTTTGGCAGCACTGTTTGTCTATGGGGATTTCTAAATATTCAATTTTTCGCCAATTAATCAAGTTAATAAACCCTTAACCAATTTTTCGGGGGGGCTAGGGCCTAATTCAGCTATCAGGTGTCTAAATATAGGATCTTTTCTGTTGCGCGGGCTACGTTTCTTTTAAATAACTCCATTTTAAACCCAAAAACCACCATGTTACTTTTAGGGATACACATATTATTCAAAAGCAACCAAAACATCGTGCATCGTCCGGGAACCGAACCGGGGCCGCTCACGTGGAAGGCGCAAATGCTAACCACTAGACTATCTCGGGCAGGCTTGAGAAATAGTAGACAGTAGGGAGCTTTAAGCAGTGTTCCTGACTTGCTGACCTTTGACCTTTTGAGAATCCTTACGCTATACCGGAAATGAAGTTTTGACGAAATAAGGTGGTTTGAGGAAATACGGGAGCTTCTTATTCACCTTAAGCCAAATACGAGGCTCAATGCTGTACTCTACCCGGCTTAATATTTCGTCAAACCATTTGAAAATAAAGTGTAAGAAATGGTAATCATATTTTTATACCTTTTTATTGTTATTAAAATATAGATGTAATCAAATTATCTAAAGCAACTTGTGTGTTGTATTACCTTATATAATGCAAATATGTTTCTGTGATAGTGGCGAATTGACGTGGCCAGACGGACGACGTTATCAAGGGAAATTCAAGCAGGGAATGCAGCACGGGTAAGAATTTAATCGACTGTAACACATTCTCTAACTTGTTCATAAGATACATTTCTTTTAACTGAGATCCTAGAATATCTAGAATACTGAACTACATGTGTCTCCCTTTTATTGGAAAACACCGTCGGAAAACTATTGAGTATATTTTAATAACTCCAAGCTCCTGAATAAATCTTTGTATCGATTTACTTCATTTCTTTCTATTCCATCTATATCTAATAAGACAACCTGGTTGTTTCAGTCACGGTGTTTACTCGGTGCCTAAGGACGGTGAGACTGAGGTGTACGACGGCCACTGGAAGGACGGCAAGATGCACGGTCTGGGCAACTACAAGTAGGTGTTACCGTACAGCAACAAGCACAGGGAGATGTGCAGACCTGTAACTGCTGTGTCAGAGTAGACTAGTACAACTACAAGTAGGTGTTACCATACAGCAACAAGCACAGATGGAGTGTGCAGACCTGTAACTCCTGTGTCAGAGTAGACTAGTACAATTGGTTTTACAATGTTTTGCCCTGTTGGTGTGGCTGGCAACATGCAGCAGCTGAGCAGACAGATCACTGAGAGTTAAAGAAGCATGGTGCTTCCAGCTCTAGTCATCTCATGTGTCATGCCTTAACCTGCCTCAAATAGCTATAATATAAAACCTGTTATAAGCCAAACTAATCTGTATTTTCATAAAGCTTTTGGGCTTATATAGGTGAGGGCAGTTTATTAAGTTTGACAGTATATACATCAGTGAATTACATGTACCTAATACAGCCATTGTGTCAATGTCCAACAGTTGTTGGATGGATACAATGAATATAGCTGCTATTATGTACCTTTAGGTACTGTAGCGGTGAGGTGTACGAGGGGTACTTTAAGTGTCATTATGTACCTTCAGGTACTGTGAGGTGTATGAGGGGTACTTTAAGTGTCATTATGTCCCTTCAGGTAGGAGGGGTACTTTAAGTGTCATTATGTACCTTCAGGTAGGAGGGGCACTTTAAGTGTCATTATGTACCTTCAGGTACTGTAACGGAGACGTGTACGAGGGGTACTTTAAGTGTCATTATGTACCTTCAGGTAGGAGGGGTACTTTAAGTGTCATTATTTACCTTCAGGTACTGTAACGGTGATGTATACGAGGGCTACTTTAAGGAGGGTAAGAAGCACGGTCACGGCGTGTTACGGCGAGGTAAGATCACGTCAGGCGCGCCCCCGGAGGCCTCCATCTACATCGGGGAGTGGGTCAACGACAAGAAGTGCGGCTACGGCGTCCTCGACGACATCTCTAAAGGTACACAAACCAAAGAGATATTGTGTCTGCTAGTCATGGATTATCCAAATTATGATAATTTGGTGGTGAATAGTTTCAAGATAAAAGAAGTATAATGCAGAGAAGGATTTTGAGTGAAAATATGTCAACATTTAACCATTTAGAATCTGCAAACTTCCTGCAGTAGTACTGATCTGAGAAGGTGCAATAACTATACTTTGAATATGACAGCCATTAGATTTGTCATTGATATCACCATATTACAACTTGTTCACCTGCAGGTCAGAAGTACATGGGGATGTGGCAGGACGACAGTCGTCATGGTAACGGCATCATTGTGACACTCGACTGTATGTACTTTGAGGGCACCTTCACCCATGACAAGATGACCGTAAGTAGACAGTTTGTCACTTAATCACAGCGGTTTAAATTATATGTCTGATACTCATGCTGCACACTTGATATCAGACATTTACTCAATTGACCCTCACTTGGTATTAAAACATCTTTTCCTCTCTATATTCACTTGAGCTCCTATTGGCCTTCACTTGATATTTAAGTATTGAAAAGTCTTTATTGGCCAAGTCACAGGTTAAAATCATGTGTTATAGATTATGACAAATAAAATTACAGTTGACCTTTGAATGCGACATTGATTAACCTCCTTGTCCTTCAGGGGTTTGGCCTCCTGATGACAGAAGACAACTCCTGTTACGAAGGGGACTTCTCCGGAGGTCCCAACCTCCACGGCAAAGTGAGTATTTCTATGACATAGAGACACATCATCAGATTTCATATCTGTACTTTAGACATGCCTCATAGACATAACAGATCTGCTATTATGAGACTAAAAGGTTCGCAGTAAGTGAAAGAATGTTTTCTCTGTCTATATCTCAAGATGATCAACACAATTACAACTGAAGTAAGGTGTACATGGTGGCAAGTTTATTTACAAATCAAAAATCACAACGTTTCGCCAAAATTAGGCTTCATCAAGTAAATGTTGTATATATCTGTATGTTACAGGGCACCTTGACCTTGCCAAACGGGGACTTCATTGAAGGTCACTTCAGCGGGTCCTTCACGGAAGGCATCAAGATCAAGGACGGCATGTTCCATAAAGCAGAGGAGCCGCTCAACGAGAGGAGAGGCTTCACGCACTCCCTGGGACTCCTACCTACGTAAGCACACATGGACCATGTAGTCTATCAGCATTATCTTAGCCACTAGGTAGAGTAGGCTGTGAATTATTCTCAATCAAAGTTATTTAGTTAAGGAAACATTCATATGATGATTGCTGAATCATCTGATTGCATGCACTTTGTGATAACAGGTTTTTTGGGCAAGTGTGGGGTGTATTTGACATGTGTAGTTATGTCTCATATCTTTGTGTGTGTGACATGTGTAGTTATGTCTGGTATCTTTGTGTATGACATGTGTAGTTATGTCTCATATCTTTGTGTGTGTGACATGTGTAGTTATGTCTGGTATCTTTGTGTGTGTGTGACATGTGTAGTTACATGTGTTATCTTTGTGTGTGTGACATGTGTAGTTATGTCTGGTATCTTTGTGTGTGTGTGACATGTGTAGTTATGTCTGGTATCTTTGTGTGTGTGTGACATGTGTAGTTATGTCTGGTATCTTTGTGTATTTGACATGTGTAGTTATGTCTCATATCTTTGTGTGTGTGACATGTGTAGTTATGTCTGGTATCTTTGTGTATGACATGTGTAGTTATGTCTCATATCTTTGTGTGTGTGACATGTGTAGTTATGTCTGGTATCTTTGTGTGTGTGTGACATGTGTAGTTACATGTGTTATCTTTGTGTGTGTGACATGTGTAGTTATGTCTGGTATCTTTGTGTGTGTGTGACATGTGTAGTTATGTCTGGTATCTTTGTGTGTGTGTGACATGTGTAGTTATGTCTGGTATCTTTGTATGTGTGTGACATGTGTAGTTACGTCTGGTATCTTTGTGTGTGTGACATGTGTAGTTACGTCTGGTATCTTTGTGTGTGTGTGTAGTTACGTCTGGTATCTTTGTGTGTGTGACATGTGTAGTTATGTCTGGTATCTTTGTGTGTGTGTCACATGTGTAGTTACATGTGTTATCTTTGTGTGTGACATCTGTAGTTATGTGTGGTATCTTTGTGTATATGACATCTGTAGTTACGTCTGGTATCTTTGTGTGTGACATGTGTAGTTATGTCTCATATCTTTGTGTATGTGACATGTGTAGTTACGTCTGGTATCTTTGTGTGTGTGACATGTGTAGTCACGTCTGGTATCTTTGTGTGTGTGACATGTGTAGTTATGTATCTTTGTGTGTGTGACATGTGTAGTTATGTCTGGTATCTTTGTGTGTTTGTGACATGTGTAGTTACGTCTGGTATCTTTGTGTGTTTGTGACATGTGTAGTCACGTCTGGTATCTTTGTGTGTGTGACATGTGTAGTTATGTATCTTTGTGTGTGTGACATGTGTAGTTATGTCTGGTATCTTTGTGTGTGTGACATGTGTAGTCACGTCTGGTATCTTTGTGTGTGTGACATGTGTAGTTATGTATCTTTGTGTGTGTGACATGTGTAGTTATGTCTGGTATCTTTGTGTGTGTGACATGTGTAGTTACGTCTGGCATCTTTGTGTGTGTGACATGTGTAGTTATGTCTGGTATCTTTGTGTGTGTGTGACATATGTAGTTATGTCTGGTATCTTTGTGTGTGTGTGACATGTGTGGTTACGTCTGGTATCTTTGTGTGTGTGACATGTGTAGTTATGTCTGGTATCTTTGTGTGTGTGACATGTGTAGTTATATCTGGTATCTTTGTGTGTGTGTGACATGTGTAGTAACGTCTGGTGTCTTTGTGTGTTTGTGACATGTGTAGTTACGTCTGGTATCTTTGTGTGTGTGACATGTGTAGTTACGTCTGGTATCTTTGTGTGTGTGACATGTGTAGTTATGTCTGGTATCTTTGTGTGTGTGTGACATGTGTAGTTATGTCTGGTATCTTTGTGTGTGTGTGACATGTGTAGTTATGTGTGGTATCTTTGTGTGTGTGTGTGTGACATGTGTAGTTACGTCTGGTATCTTTGTGTGTGTGACATGTGTAGTTACGTCTGGTATCTTTGTGTGTGTGTGACATGTGTAGTTACGTCTGGTATCTTTGTGTGTGTGACATGTGTAGTTACGTCTGGTATCTTTGTGTGTGGGACATGTGTAGTTACGTCTGGTATCTTTGTGTGTGACATGTGTAGTTACGTCTGGTATCTTTGTGTGTGTGACATGTGTAGTTACGTCTGGTATCTTTGTGTGTGTGACATGTGTAGTTATATCTGGTATCTTTGTGTGTGTGTGACATGTGTAGTTATGTCTGGTATCTTTGTATGTGACATGTGTAGTTACGTCTGGTATCTTATTGTATGACATGTGTATGTGACATGTGGTATCTTTGTGACAGCTCGTTTGGCAAGTTGTCGGTGGGCGCAGACTCTAAGTGGGAGGACATCTTCAGACACTGTTACAGCATCCTGGGGTGTCAGGACGGACAGACGGTTGACAGCGGCAAGGCCTGGGAGACCGTGGCCGTCATGGTGTGTAACGGACGCAAGGCTCTCAAAGACGACAGCAAAAGGTAATGATACTATTTCATGTGTTATATTGAGATATCTCATTATCAAACATTTGTTCTAACCTAAGCAAAACACCTAATTATTTTTTCACCTGACTTGAGTATCTTATATTTTGTTTCGCTGTGGAGAAAAGTTGAATTCAAAATTGTTTCAGTAAAAAAAGTAAACTGTCATATCCACCGAATCCTTTGCTCACTTTTTTGCTTCATAATGTCTGTCCAAGTGGCAGCTTCTAGCTCTTTATTTAGCTTGTTGTGTTCTATTTAGCTATGTTTGTGTAAGAGCGTCTTATATCTGTTGACACGTATAGAGAGAAGAAACCCAACTATGGCAGGTAGGTCCTAGTGTTAAGGGTAGAGTAAGCGGCAGTCAGCATCCATCGTCTTCTACATGTGTATCAGTAACAAACCACAGAACCTTTAAACTCACTCTAAATTTACATGGCTTTATTCTATAGTCCGATCTTTGCACTTGTTTTAATTTTTACTTTCTCAGGGTTTAGGATTGATGGGATTAAGAAACTGTAGAAAACCTTTAATTGCACTCTTCCTTTCTGAACTTTAATGCTATGTACATATCTTTGCACTTGTCTGAATGATAGACAGTAAGAGTTTAGTAAGTAAGTCCTCAGCTAAGCCTCCACTTCTCACCATTGGTTACTTCAGACTTTGGGCTGAGACCTGTCCAATATTCCTCTCCTGTACAGTTATTACATGCTTTAATCCAGAAATGAGTACCTTATAAAGGTTGTAAACAGAGAAAGTGCTTATTTGCCCCTTAATCTATTCCTTCTCAGTTTTGAAATAATTGCCAGATTTAAGGCTATTATTCTAATTTTGTTTGCAGCCATTTGAAATACACCGTAGTAAACCTATATAGCTGAGCCCCATGGCACCCCATATCTGAGTATTTAGTTTGTCCCCTGATGTTACAATGTAATATTTAGTTTGTCCCCTGATGTTACAATGTAATATTTAGTTTGTCCCCTCATGTTACATTGCAGCACCTTGTTGTGAGTGCCATGTTAATGCTGTGGTGTTGTGTGCAGGTCACGGGCAGCGTTAGAGGTGCTGGAGGAGTTGGAGAAGATCCCGCGGCAGGGAGACGGCAGTCTGACGCTGCAGCAATACCTCGTCATGCTCAACTACCTCACCAAGGTAACCACACAACTTGTATAGTAACTACCTCACCATGGTAACCACACAGCTTGTATAGTAACTACCTCACCATGGTAACCACACAGCTTGTATAGTAACTACCTCACCATGGTAACCACACAGCTTGTATAGTAACTACCTCACCATGGTAACCACACAGCTTGTATAGTAACTACCTCACCATGGTAACCACACAGCTTGTATAGTAACTACCTCACCAAGGTAACCACACAACTTGTATAGTAACTACCTCACCAAGGTAACCACACAGTTTGTATAGTAACTACCTCACTATGGTAACCACACAACTTGTATAGTAACTACCTCACCAAGGTAACCACACAACTTGTATAGTAACTACCTCACCAAGGTAACCACACAACTTGTATAGTAACTACCTCACCAAGGTAACCACACAGCTTGTATAGTAACTACCTCACCAAGGTAACCACACAACTTGTATAGTAACTACCTCACCATGGTAACCACACAGCTTGTATAGTAACTACCTCACTATGGTAACCACACAACTTGTATAGTAACTACCTCACCATGGTAACCACACAGCTTATATAGTAACTACCTCACCATGGTAACCACACAGCTTGTATAGTAACTACCTCACCAATGTAACCACACAGCTTGAATAGTAACTAGAGTAGATAAACAGTCTTTGCGAAAACTTTTTCGGCATGCAGGACAGTCGGTCCTGCACCCAGCCAATTTTGCAGGACCAGATAGATTTCTGCAGGACCGGATACCAAAATCGAAGTTTTGCATACTATTTAGAATAGAATAATATTTATGAAAGAAATAATAACAAAGAAATTGCTTTAATTTTCCTAGAATATAAGTGTGCACTCTAGAACTTGTAACTTCAGTTCTAGTTGGAATATTTGAAAAATTCTTTCAGTTTTGGAAAGCCCAGAACGTGGAGGACATCTGGTCCTGCAACACTAGTAATTCTGCCGGACCAGAGCCATTTTAGGCGGACATTGCCACTGTCCGCCGCGTTTTGGCAAAGACTGGATAAATATATAATTTTAGAATTTGTTTAAAATTTTGCATGGGGCAGAATCAATTTACTGGCTATATCTTAGAATGCATGAGAAATGTAACACAATATCTTGGTTCTGGCTGGGAAATGACAGGTAGAAGATGCAAATGACCTTCCAATCATCCTGTTGCTCTAATGTTTAAAATGTACCGAAGAAGTCTCTATACTCCCTACCCTTGGTTCAACCATCCTGACTCAGTTAGTGCCATATACATGTATCTCTACATTATACCTCTCTACACCTGCAGGCGTTTGAGACGCCGTTCCACCCGCTGGGTAAGCTGATGGAGGGGTTGGTGGACGTGTACCGGGCCACCTACATGGGGATCGGGGCACACCACCCCCGCCTCCTCACACACGCTGTAGCCGAGGTCAAGTCCTACGTCAAACGCATCTACCCCCTAGTACGGTAAGTGTATGTCCTTATATTAATTACCAACAGGTACAATTTATATAGCCACAGGTACTCTTCAGGCATGTTGTTGTAAATTACCACCTTCGACCGGGAGTGGGGCAATTGGGGCCCTTTTTTCAGTGAAAAATTTGCAGATTACTCTAGTTGCTAGGACAGACATATTTCATGCCTTTGAGGGGTGTGTCTGTAAAATTTGCGCCCCTACTATTAGCTAAGGTAACTCTGTATCTAAAACTAACCAGCTGTAAGCAGACATGGTCTGGCAGCATCTTCCTACCAGAACTAATAAGCTGTAAGCTACTGTAGGGGGACAGAGACATGGTCTGGCAGCTTCTGCCCTTCCTACCTGCAATAAGAGATGTGTCCTTGGCTAAAGCTGCACTGTTATTAACAGAAGTTTGTTTGTCCTCAGACTGTTGTTCCCGAGCCTCCCGGAGGACCACAGACAGCTGTTCCCTGAGGAGTACGGAGACACGGGGGACGACCAGGACGACGACGGCACCGGGTGAGTCCACCGCTTTATTTCATGGTGAATATGACCTATCAAGGTTAAACCTATGGGAGTGCCGTATGTGAGTAAACCGTGCACTAACCCTTGGCCGTATAACACGCTCTGGCTGTATTACACGCTCCCAGTGGTAGCCATGCGGTCGCCATAGCGTTGCTAGGCCGTCGAGGGTCATGTGACCTGCGCGGAATTCAAAATGGCGGCACCACGGAAGTAAACAAACACCGCGGAAGTAAACAAACACTGCGGAAGTTAACAAACATGTTTGTTTGCCATTTATCTACTGTATATACCCTGAAATAAATACAGAGAGTCACTTAAAAGTGACCTCGACAGACGGCCTTGTGCAGAACGGAACAGGCAACACAAGTGCAATAACCACTGTTGAGGTCACTTCAGCGTGCAGCTCTGTCTATGTATCATACTCACGATGAGCTCTCTGCGCAGGTCTATTGTAGCTCCTGTGTGGGGCTGAATCCTGGAACTAAGCATGCCAGCCATTCCTGCCCCAGCAAGCATTTAGTAACAACTATGGACTGGCTCAGAGCATGTTGGACATAAGTTGCACTATGATGGGTCTCATTGACCTGTATATTAATCATGAAGATTTACCCGCGATATGCAGACTTGTCCATTCTAATTACATTGTACACCTTATACATATTTTACTTGAAGAATTATAATTCCATTGTAGACCTTTTACCTGCCCCCATGTATATATATCCTGTACTTCTAGAGTAACATTGTACACCTTTTACTTGTAGAGTTGGAATTCCATTGTACATGTTTTACTTATAGAGTTATAATTGACCTTTTACCTGCCCCCATGTTTAGACCTTGTACTTGTAGAGTTACATTGTACCCCTCATACTTACAGAGTGATCATCACCCCCGGGTCGTTGATCTACCCGCTGCTGCTCCCCAAGATCTACCCGCCGCTCTTCACGCTGTATGCACTGTACAACGAGCGGGAGGACGAGCGCTACTGGAAGCGCCTCACCCAGTGGAACAAGCAGTCAGACATGGGCCTCATGGCCTCCCTCGGCATGGACCAGTGAGTTGCACCTGTATACTGTACCATTGTGTTTAAATGCCAGTTTTTTTTATAAGCATTGGGGTATGAGGGTCTTGAAATTACTCTTAGGCCCTAAAAATGGGTCTTGGAGAATTGCCTGTCTTATATAAGCGCTGGGGGTAACAAACCCTCTAAAGTTACAAGCGACGGGGTGCTTAGACACGCTGATACAGTAGCACCATAAAACCCGAGCCAAATTCTTTTTACTGTTATTTTTTCACATCCAGTATTAGGTGAGGTTTCTATACATTAGATTATGAAATTATTTCATGCTTTTACACTTGTTATATGTATTTCACAAAGTCTAGGTCTGCTTTTAGTGAGGGTTTTACTTTTTTGCATATACATGTTAAGTAAGGAATATGTTCATAATCAGAGCTGACACCCATGCCATAGTATTATCATATTGCTTTACTTTTACAGAAAATTCTGGCTGATCGATGAATCTATACTGACGTCAAGACAGGTATGCCATTTATACTTCTTTTTAGTTTCTTAGCATTTATAGCATTTTATTTAAAAGCATGCATTAGGTGTCATAAGTGGTTTAAATTCCAAACACAATCAGTTTTGCATGTTGCTAGCTAGTTCTTGTAATCCAGTAGATATTATTCAAATTCCTCGTTAAACAAAAGAACATATGCAGGCACTAGTAATAATCATTAACATCTGGTTAATTGAAATTATTACCCTGTTTCACTGAGCAAATTATAAATTGATTGATAAAATTATTTATACCATTTCACCAACAAAGTAATCAATGGAACTAAATTTACAAAAAACTTCCTTACTGATTGATGAGATGGATACTTACTTATCTAATAGGAGGAATCAGACTCTAATTCGCAGGTGACTAGTCCCACGTAGAAGTGCCCCCCTAACTCACTCTTATCAATGTTCTGAAATTTGACTTAACAAAATTCTCAAAAAAAGATCTAACAGCCACTATGCCCTGGACTGAACCTTAAGCCAACATACTAATGTAGTTTTAACACTGTGCACCTAGAGAGGCATTGATTATTTTAACATATTAATATCCTAGACATATTTTCTGCTTTTTCCAAGTGGTCGGTAAATACACTTTTAGCATCATGCCCAATGTTCTGGAGTTTCCTCCACCCATCTTGTTACATTCCTCAAACCAAGCATAGTTTGATGTACCATTTGTTGCTACATGACAGAATTGGTTGAGAGAACATGACACAGAGGAGATATTCTGCAGCAGAGTAGGCCCTTTGACTCAGTTACTGACCCTTAGTGAAAGTCTTCCTACCCTAAGGCTGTGTCCTTTAGCAGTCTCATTGTCATAACTTGGATTACAGATCTGCCAAATAAGATTTTTGGCATATTGCAAAAAAATATATAAAAGAATTTTACGTTTTCCCGCTGGGATTTCAAGAGAATTTTTCAATAACAAAAAAAGAAAAAGTATATACGTTTACCACAAGAAGTTTACGTATATTTTTCAACATACCTTTTCATGCTTTTAGATCTTTGCTTTTTTTTGCCTCTGGCCTGTTGCTGGGACCCAGGGGGCTGTGTATGGCAGCTTTTTCTTGCCTCTGCCCGCCCAAAATATTTACTGTAAACCCATAATCCAAGTTATCAAAATGAGGTCACCTAAGAACGAAGGTGAAAGACAAAGATGTTGCCACAACAACATTGTGCCCTCCACTCTCACTTTGATATTTTAAACAAAGAAAATACCTGAAATCATTTCTATTTCTTCAAAGTTTCATTTATTTTGGATTATTACTATCAGTATTATGTCCTGAAGGGAAAACACCCAACCATTTTGAGACTTTTTTTGACTAAGATCCAACTCCCTGTTGTCTTCCTTTTGCTCTATTAGTGCAGTTTGAATAGTTTGGTGGTGGTAAAGGTCTTCATTACTGGACATCGATTCTCTGTCTCTTTGTAGCTCTATAGTGATCGATGCCCAGTTTTATACTTCAGACCAGTGGCTCATTTTGGCTGTTTTTCGCCTCACAGATTGCTCCTAGCGCAAAATCCTGACTAGGTGTCAATATATTCTCTATGCCAATGTGTAATATGAGGGTAGAAAACAGTGGAACCTCAGTTAGAAAAAATCCTACTGAACAGTTTTTGAGAAAATTAGGGTTTTGTTGCCCTTTTTTGCTGTTTTTAGTACATTTCCTACATAACCCGTGAACGCCAGCATTTCTCAATTTTCAGGTATTTAGAATTAGAATTTGACATTTTTTTATTCGCAGTAGGATTCCTGAATACCGAGCCATTCTAGAAAAGCTATTCTTTGGAAAAAATACTTAGTATTTCTTGATGATTTTCGTTGCACAAATTTAGGTTGTAATATAAAAACTGCATTGTCATCCAATCAAAGTGTTTATGCACTGTTGAGGGTCACCCCCTCCCACCCTCTTCACTGTGCATTGAAGGAGAACAGGCAGGGGAGGTACACGTGTCTGTATAGCTGTTGACCTGGGTGCTGGGTGCATTTTTAATTTATGGGGTGCCAACTGTTCATGAAAGAAAATTCAAATAGATTTTTTTTTTTTTAGTATCAGATTAATGCAACTACAAGTCGTGACAGCACTTAAAGCATTCTATTTGCATTAATATGAATGGTGGCCACCTTATGGGGTGCCAAATATTCATGAAAGAAAAATTGATAAGAATTTGTTTTTTATTAGCATTAAATTGATGCAACTACAATTCGAGATTGCATTTCAAGCATCGGGGCATTCAATGAATGGTAGTCATCTTAAATATATGGGGTGCCAACTGTTCATAAATAAAAAAAAGAATAGAATTAGTTTTTTTATTAGTATCAGATTAATGCAACTACAATTTGTGATTGCACTTAAAGCATTGTGGCATGCAATGACTGGTAGTCACCTTGAATGTATGGGGTGCCAACTGTTCATGAAAGAAAAAAAAAAAAATTTTTTTTTTAAGAATCAAATTAATGCAACAGCAACTCAAGAATGCATTTAAGCATTATGGCATTCAATGATTGGTGGCCATCTTGAACCTATGGGGTGCCAACTCTTCATGAAAAAAACAACTAAATTGGATGTTTTTAACAGTTTAAAATTAATGCAACTACATTTCAAGATTGCATTTAAAGCATTGTGGCATTCAATGAATGGTGGCCATCCTAAACCGATGGGGTGCCAACTGTGTTTGAAAAAGGTATCAAATAGAAATGTTCTTATATAGATATCAAATTAATGCAACTACAATTCTTCATTGCACTGAAAGCATTGTGGCATTTAGTAAATGGTAGCCATCTTGAATGGGTTGAATGAAGGAAAAATCAAATAGGATTTGTTTTTTTGATAGTATCAAATTAATGCAACTACAAGTCAAGATTGCATTTCAAGCATTGGGACATTCAATAAGTGATAGCCATCTTGAATCTATGGGATGCCAACTGTTCATGAAAGAAAAATAGAATAGATTTTTTTTTATTAGTATCAAACTACTGCAACTGCAATTCGAGATTACATTGAAAGCATGGTGGCATTCAATCAATGGTTGCAATCTTGAATTTCGAAATGAACATACACACAGACATAAAGGCATGAACATGGTGTTCTCCTTCATATAGATATTCATGGATTTCTACTTCTAATAAATATAGCTTTCTGTTACATGGATGTCGATGTCCAGTTTTAGATATATATCCATATAGTGCATTCATGAAAAAAACAACTAAATTGGATGTTTTTAACAGTTTAAAATTAATGCAACTACATTTCAAGATTGCATTTAAAGCATTGTGGCATTCAATGAATGGTGGCCATCCTAAACCGATGGGGTGCCAACTGTGTTTGAAAAAGGTATCAAATAGAAATGTTCTTATATAGATATCAAATTAATGCAACTACAATTCTTCATTGCACTGAAAGCATTGTGGCATTTAGTAAATGGTAGCCATCTTGAATGGGTTGAATGAAGGAAAAATCAAATAGGATTTGTTTTTTTGATAGTATCAAATTAATGCAACTACAAGTCAAGATTGCATTTCAAGCATTGGGACATTCAATAAGTGATAGCCATCTTGAATCTATGGGATGCCAACTGTTCATGAAAGAAAAATAGAATAGATTTTTTTTTATTAGTATCAAACTACTGCAACTGCAATTCGAGATTACATTGAAAGCATGGTGGCATTCAATCAATGGTTGCAATCTTGAATTTCGAAATGAACATACACACAGACATAAAGGCATGAACATGGTGTTCTCCTTCATATAGATATTCATGGATTTCTACTTCTAATAAATATAGCTTTCTGTTACATGGATGTCGATGTCCAGTTTTAGATATATATCCATATAGTGCATTGGAGTGCTATAATGTTGGACTGCCGTATATTTTTAAGCTGAATTTAGGTTAAGAAAGTAGGTAATAATGTTTTCTTTGTTGATGCTTCCTTGGAATACACTTACAACATTTGATACTTATTTAGGTTACTAAATTACTTTGATTTATGTTTTTAGAAAAATCACACAAGTAATTAACACAGCAGTGAAAAATGGAAAATATCAACAATAGAATCACTTAGATTTACCCTCTGTCTACCATCATTGAGGAAAGAAATACCCTGAGGATGTTTAATACTGCTTCATATTTCAACTCATTTCATGTTTTGTCCTCCAGCAACTATCAAGTGCAAAAGATAAGTGTTATCGTGAAGCGACAGAGACGCTCCAACATATAAGGTAGGTTTGACAGATACAAATATTAGTAGAGTATAAGGGAGTGTTCATTTACTAACTACAGGGGGGGTGAGATTTCGTGCAGAGGGGCAAACAATTTTTAAGGCCCCCCTCGAGAGCGTGTGAAACGTTTTGCGCCCCCCCCCAGAAAGGGTCGGAAATTTTTACGCCCCCCCACAAACCCACCACCACCCCCCCCCCTTGTAACTAATAAATGAACACTCCCTAATGACACAAGAAAGAATTCATATATTTCTAAGGAAAACAGAGGACAAAAGCCAAATCTGCCAAAGTTTCTCTGAAAAAATGAATATTTGGAGGGATAACAATGAAAAGAAACTTGGAACATTGTCTACAACCCTTGTGTTTCCAACATAGCAGGTTTTAAAAAGAAGCACACGCGTTAATTTTTGTGTTTTTTGCTGCAGCACGTCCTTCAGTCCTGCAGAGAAGCTCAAGACAATCAAACAGACGTTCAACGCAATAAACAAAGTAAGTGTACCGATAAATAATGTCCTCAATATCCCCGAAACACAAGCTGGTCATAAGCCCTTCCCTTTGGATGAGCTGTTCAGGGTAGCTCATGAGCTCCTGACATTGGATGAGCCGCACATAGTTGAGAACTGCTGTGGATGAGCTGTTGACTTTAGAGAAGAAGCTGCGGAATAACTCAGGAGCTGTGTAGCAGATATCACCAGCTTAACCTCTCACACACTATTCCCATGCTGACAGTACATGTCATCATCATCTTAAGGTAGGTCGATACCATTGACTCAAAAAGTTTAGAATTCCTCCAAATTTCTCCCAGAGGTGCCTTAGATCAATTAGAACAAATATCTGAAGAGAAAATAGGGGGGTCCCGTGCTACTTTTTAAAATATAGAATTTTGAAAAATTTAAATATTTCGATTTTTCTCTAAAAAATAAAAAAATATATCACAAGTTCCATAATCTTATTTTGCCATAACCTGCAACCATAAAGATATGAAACATCACACAATGAGGGCCCAGATATTTCTCTTTATTCCAAAAATACTTTAATGGTTCTGTGACGTGGCATTCTGGGTAAAAAAACGATGTTTGGTTGAAAATATGGGTTAATTTGTAATTAATTAAACACAAAACTGATTAAAATCAATAGAAAAAAAGTTGTCATTTTTTTAAAACTTCATGAAATGAAATTTAAGATCATTTGGAAACTAGTAAGACTAATTGAACATAGGGTCCCACGCATTATTTTGGTGTTTTGGGCCTTTGAAGTAAAAAAGTACTGCAAAAGTGTGCTAAATAAGATATTTGAAGTATTGCATTATGGGTAAAATGCTAATAATCATGTTATGAGATGGTCTCATTATGTAGCCCAGGATAAATTTAAGCAATCGATTCACCTTTATAGTCCGAATTTTATCATTTATTAGTTTATAAATGTGGTTGATAACAAAATGTCTGAAATGCAAAAAAACAAACACCTTTAATTCTTGTACGCAATACATTGTCGATAAAAAGCTTAATTTTTGGTCAGAATTGTCCAAAATTCTACATGGGTAATGAGGGTATATATAACCATACACCTACCAAATATGAAGTCATTCTGACATGTTTAAGGTAGATGCGCGGAAACATGCGCAGTGGTCCCGTTTTCAATGGTATCGACCTACCTTAACATGACCTCTACCCAACTCCATAACTACTACCGTAAAACCCCGCCTTTAAGACGACCATATTTTGGGATTTATTTTCTCTAACTAGGGGGTCGTCTTAAAGGTGGGGTTTTCTTATATAGGATTAAAGAGAAAAAGTTTTTCCTCATACAAGGGGGTCGTCTTAAAGGTGAGGTCGTCTTGAAGGAGGGGTTTTACGGTATCTATTGTCCTATCAGAGAGAGTAACGGACCATTCGCTGTGTTTGCTGTCAGGAGGTGCAGTCGTGGCTGGGGCTGGTGCAGTGGTGCATGGACGAGCTGTTCCCGGTGTTCCTGTTTGTGGTGGTGAGGGCCGGCATCCGCCACCTGGGGGCAGAGATCCACTTCATAGACGACCTGATGGAGCCGCACCTGGAGCACGGGGAGCTCGGCATCATGTTCACAACACTCAAGGTAACTGCTGCACAACCGAAATAAATAGACAAATGCCAACGCCCATCGATACCATCTCTGCTGTATTTCACGAGTGGGGGCTGGGGCCACATTCCACAAAGCCACAGGCTGAGTGGAATATGCCCCAGCCCCCACAAGTGAAATATGGCAGAGAGGTATCAATGAAGTTGACATTTGCATTTATTTTTTTATTTGAAGCCATTTAATGAAGGAAAGACAGCTTTTTCTTAACCCATTGAATACGGCCACATTGTATTCAATGGGGGGCATTGAATACGGTCCTTCCTATAGTTAATTGAAGTTAATTGAATTACTTTGATGAATCAAATTCATATTAAGCTGAATACATCTGTAAGATATAGATAAATGCCAACAACCATTGATACTGTATCTATCGTTCTTCACTTGATTGAAGAAATGAAACAATCATGCATCTTTACAATAGGAGTATCCTTCTCATGACACATTTTGTAATCTATACAAACCTCACTCAACAGTGCATGGATGTATGACTCTGACCTGTCTTGTTGTATTTTCCTGTAGAGGTGTTAGAAGTGTATTGTCATGAGTGTATGGCTCTGACCTGTAAGTGCCTGTTTGTACGTTGCTCCCTGACAGGCGTGCTACCACCAGATCCAGATAGAGAAGATCTAGAACATATCAAGCCGTCTTGCCGCCTACACCGCACCCCCCCACGCCCTCACCGGCTGATGGATCTACGTAAACACGCACCACAGACTCCTCACAGGCCTCAACATCATCCAACTCTGCAGACAGAGGAGTGAGGGAGTCTACCATGACAGAATACATGAACAATGACAATCACATGATGATAATAAGTGGCATAGTTTGTAAGTCTGATATTTGAATACCTTAATTCTCATGTTTCTGAATATGAACTGCAATGCCTTGTGGAGCCATATAATGACTGTCGTCTTCAGACGGGATCACTGTCAGCATTTCATCGATAGGGATGCTGGCCTACCTAGAGGTGACTTCTGTACCATGGCGTTACTGACCGGCTTCACCAGGGAGGCACTTGTTGTATCTTACAGCAAATAAATAGCATGTTTTACATTATGTGCATATCAAAAACATAATCTGACATACAGCGGTGCGGCACAAGTAATCGGGGTGCAGCGGTGTGGAGATGGCTCCTGTGTATGTAGTGTCCATAGTGTAAAGGTGTACAGATAGCTACAGTATTTATTATAGAGCAGATGCAAGCTGTTAGGGATGTTAGCCACAGACTCACTTAGTGTAAGAGTTACTCTCCTCTCCTGGTCATGTGGTAGACCTTGTTATTAAGTGGCTACAAGACTGTACAATAGGCAAGACATTAGTGATGTTCATGTTGATCTCCAGTTCTGTTTTATTGCTTATGTTTTTAAAAATAAGTTCCTCCAAGTGTCTCCGATTGTTGATCAGCATCAAAAACTAGAATTTCAGATAGCTGCCTAGTGCTGCAGATAAAACCGCTCCCCCTGACCCATCTGTGCACCCAGTCAGGTACAACTAGGGATGTCATTGACATCCAATTTATTTCGATCTCGATTATCACTATTTTGGTCTCGATTTTTCGATTATATCGATTTATTTTGATACTCTAAAAACAGTTAATATCTGCTTGAAGAAAAGGGTATCGTCCTCTGTTTAATATCCTTCTCTAACTGTCTATGAGGATGAACACTTGGTAGCATTTGAACAAAATCTGAACTCCATTACCTCAATATTAAAGGCATATAGAGTTCACCATTTTCAAAAAGAATAAAAAGCAAGTTCCTAGTTGGAATATTTCCACAAAACTTACAGTTTTAGAAAGGTGAATCATGAGGCTATCTGTAATAGAAATAATGTATCGATATAATTCCTTTGTTGATGCGATAATCGGACATTTAGAAATTTCGATGTATCGATTCTGGGGGTATCGATGACACCCCTAGGTACAACATTAATACAGGTAGTGTGTGTATGTCCTTCCAGTCTCCATCTTCCCCTGTATGTCCACATGTAATACTTCTCAGGGTCCCTGTACCAGATGACAGCAGATAGTGGAGCCAGCTGTCAGAACAAGTGTCAGAATGATGCCATTATTGCTGCAACTGGATATAGCTGTCTTTAAATTACTGTGTATTATATTCTGTATGGTATCTTTTAGGCAATTTGCCACATTACAAATTGAGCTGGATGCTAAGGAGTTTTATGTGTCTGAAGAATCTGTATAGAAATAATGTCCCATGGCAATAATAATAAGTTTATAGGCTAAATGAGAGTATGAAGATTTCTCAGTCTGGTCTGCCATTAATTAGCAACCTCAAGTCCTGTGTTGTTGTTTAAAGCTCCTCCCATGTCCTTGACACATGGGGTAGCAGTGAGTTTTTTGTTTGATGACACAACTTGAATGTAGAGTTGGTGTCTAGCCCTCAGTGGTTTTGATGTTGTCAGGAAGTACTCTGTGTATAAGGTTGTATAGCTGTTACAAACCCTTCTATGGGTGGATAGGACCATGTGACGTCTGACCGCAGCCGTGTGCTTTGTTATGGTGACGTGTATATAGTAACGCTGGTTGTACACTTGTTTCATACTGAATGTGTATATAGTAACTTAACGACTACTGACTGTGTATATAGTAGTAACTTAACGACCAGCATTAGCCAATGGCACGCTGTCTCGGCTGTGTGCAGCTGGTGCATTATGGGAAGGTGACCCGTTACAACAGCAAAGCTGGAGGTGACAGGAACTAGGAGCTCACAGTGCTGCACTTTCACATAATATCCTATCCTGACAATATGTTTTACTGATACCCATCAAAAGTTCTATTTTGATGGGTACCGACCAAAAAAGTCTACCAATGCCCAGTGCTCCATATTGTCCAAATATAGTCATGCTGCAGTGCGCTGGGGCTTCATGTCAACATGAATCCAAGATGGCCGTCTAACGAGAATCCCGACACGGTTCTGTGTGTTCACCATGTTTATTTCTAAGTAGGACATGTTTTAAAGTAGACTGGATGGGTATTGGTGGAAATATAATAGCCACAAGTGCCCTACAGCCACAAGACTGAGAGCTCCTCCTTCCTGTCCTGAACCCAGGTTACTCCAGTCCCGCAACATTTTGTGTTATAACAGGTCAACGTTTACATCAATATGTTCATGTAACAAATCCCAGTGGAGAGCGTGGCAGAGAGAAATCTCCCCGGTCCTGCTTGCTGCTAGAGTGTAAAGGTTGTACAGAATGTGATGTGTACATAGATGCCAAATGGACACAAGTGATTTTAATGTGTAGCCCTGTTGAAAACTTACAGCCATCTTAGTAATGTCCCTTGGATGCTGTTTCTCCATAAATGTGCGGACGTCATCAAATATATTTATGGAGCTCCGCAAATTATGTGTTTTTGGTACTTGAGCATACAAATACGGACCTCCGTATATATTTGTAGACATCCATATATATTTGCGGAGCCCCTCAAATTTGTGGAGAAGCGGGACCCTGATTGGACAGGATCGTTGGTTGGTGACGTATGGCTCCCATGGTGTCGGCGTGCACCCCATATCAGGACACCTCTGCTACATAGATGTTTACCCCACTCTTTAACCCTAGTCATGCATCTAATGACAACATGATAACTTATTCAATAAAAGTGACTTTGATGACTTGTTAAATATTCCCTTTGAAATTGTATTGTGAGACCACAAGAGTACTACTTATTGAGACTTCAAATAAAGAGAGATCTTCCATATTTAGAAATGTATCTTGTTTGAGAATTTAACCAGAATTGTCTGACATTTTATACTGTATATTATGAGTCCCACATGAGTTGTTCTGTGTGGAAACTTGATCAGAGTTTAGCACAATGTAAATTAAACATGGTGTGTGAATAACTAAGCCTGTTTCCTGCTACTGTAAACGTATGTTATTTCGCGCTGTATTTATTTTCGCATTTTTCGCGGATTTTAAAATCGCGAAAATATGTACACAGCGAATATTTATCCAGTATAGTCATATAACTACTATATTGCAAAATTCGCGCGAAATTGTACTTTATTGCTAAATCGCGAAAATATTAATGCGCGAAAATACATACGTTTACAGTACCCGAACAGTCTCCACGTTGACCGTTCAGTTCAGCATGTCGTCCCACCAGGTGACAACAGGCTGTGTGTCACAAGGGCAGGTGGTGTGGTTGTTTTGGTGTAAACATTGAGTTTATCATGGTGGTATTAGGTCTAGGTATAGACCTACTACGTGTTGAGTTGCTCTATACAAGGCGCTGTAGTGGAGGCTGTCTTTGTTGCTCTCTGGTTCAGTCCCCGCTGTGTATAAAGTCTAAGCGTCAATACCGTCAAACATGCACGAAGCCTGTAGACAATGTTGGAATAAAAACATACTATTGAATTCATGTCAGAGTTGATGTTGTTAACACTGGGTTGTTGTTATGAGTTACGCCGGCTCCTTTTTACACATGGCACAGGCTGCATTGTTGGAGTGGGTTTGGTAAATATGGGTAATTGTTCCCCAAGCAGTAAAAAATGATACATAGATATATATATATGTCAAAGGTATGCAATTTCAATTCAAATCATTTACATTAACTGTTTTTAATTTTTCTTGCCTAATTTACTTAATCAGCTTAAAATCATTAATTTCTAAGAAAGATATAATTCCAAATTATCTGTATATTCCCTACGCCCTCCAATGAACACGAGTGATACAGATATACTTTTGCCCCTAGAACAGTCGTAGGAGGCCATTTTATTAGCATGAGTAAACAAGAAAAAATTGACGTGTCGAGCGCCGGAGAAGAAGTAGTACAATACTTGTAGTCTAGCCGTATACGCGGACCACACTGGTGGCTCCCCCTAGAGGCCTATCTATGCCTTTACCGCCTGGGAATATACTGTGGTAACCCAATACAACCTGTTACCACCAACATACTTCAATTTGGCTAATTCTGCTCATGGATGTGTCTCATGAGATGGATTTGGCCAGGTTAATCCATGGCCACCTGTGGGCAGTTTGCAGCATCATGTGGGCATTAGTTCCCTCCACAACCACTTGAGGGCAGCACTGAGTCATCACCTCTGAATTATTGAAGTTTTAATACCTATACTGTAAACGTATATATTTTCGCGTGTACAAATTTTTCGCGAATTTGCTAAAAAAACTATTTCACGTGTATAGAAATTCGCGATTTTTAGAGTATTGTAGTACTACATTAACTACAGTGGATAAGTATTAGCGCTGTACATATTTTCGCGCATTATTAATTTCCGCGAAATTCACGAAAATATGTACAGCGCGAAAATATATACGTTTACAGTAAGTTACATCAGGGTTTAAAGGGCCAATATTCAATTCACACTTAACCACATAGTAGGCAGCACTATAAATGTGCATGGGACACGCTTGGCGATTATACCACTTTAAGGGCCTAATGGTGCTTAACTGCATAAAGGAGTGATCATTTTTTAACAATGGGGGGTGGGTGGTTTTTACAACCCCCCAGTCAATGGGTCAAAATTTTCCCCCTCTTTACAGGTCGAAAATTGGTGCACACGCAGGCCCTTTGAAGTATGGTAACACGCATTCTTTATGGCCTAAAACAGGTTAAATTTTACACCTCCCACCATTAAGGGGTGAAAATGTGTTTGCCCCCCCCCCAACACCCCTAATGCCCTTTGGTCGTCATGATGCAGCTCTGGTGAGTCCCCTAACCAGGTGTTTACTGCTGTGGTATTATGTCTACTTTTTCTGTGTAAAAACATGTTCAAAAACTAATACTCAAACTCAGCACGCATTATGCCGAATCTTAGAGTGACCGGCATGGTGCTAAAATGTAGCAATGAGGAGTTACTGACCAGCGCTGCACTCATACATCATGGCCACCAGGGGCATAATGCATTACAGTATTATGCGGCCTTTAAAGGGTTTGTAGGGAAGGTGCCGCTCTGGATGCTTGACAGAGAGTTACAACCAATAAAATAATGAGGTAGGAAAGGAACATAAAAAGGTATTTAAGGTTGATCGCTACTCTTAACTTTTCATCCATAGAAAAAAATCTCCAAAATTGAGAAAAAGATGCTATGGTTGGCCTTTTTTTAAAGATCTAGGGTTGGGTTGCCTGAAACACACCTTTTCATCTTTTGGCCTAAGATTCCATTGTTGTTATGTACAGGCAAGCCTGAGAAGGCAGGATAGGTAAGACACAGTAGTAACATATTCCTGGTTAGTGTGGGTTAGTATGCCTTAGTGCTCTGTATTATTATGGCAGTTTCCTCACCCTCAAAGTCTTACATCAATGTTATATTTGAAATGAATAATCCTATATTGTGTCCTTAAATGGGAAAAATATATTTATGGTCCAAAAACAACCCTTTTGTGAAAAAACATGTGTCTACACATGTGTCTGCAAAGTATAGTAGCATCCGCCGTAATGTGTAAGAAGTCAAGAACTCGTCAAGTTATAATTAATGGTGGTCTTTATTCCCTGGCAGTCTTGGCCACACCAGCTAATATGTCTGTAGTGATCCTTGTCCCTTCAGCAGTCAATCCGCTCTGAAGGAGCCTCACCCCATTCCCGTATCGATAAGTTTAACTCTATGCTCGTAGATGCCTATTAAAATGTTCCATCCACAATGAATGTTGTGATTCAAACGCTCGCCGACGCCTGATCCCTGACTTTGAGAAAAGATTTCTTTTATTATGACCTCATACAAATCGCAAAACTTTGAATGTACTGCTTAGATTAAATGGCAGGTCATACACATTATAACAATACATCAACATACAAACTATGTGTTGTACAGCTGTGTACAACATATACAGACATCCATGTCACAACACAGTTTCGGTAACATGTTGTCAACATTCTGTTTTGATTCCGCTTGTTGGGTGTAACTCACGTGAGTGCAAACATACTAACTATAATCTTAAAAATCTATAATCTTAAAATACCTATCCATAAAATTATGAATTAAGTTTACAAAAAAATGTGTGTTTCAGGCAACATGATCTGAAATTGAAGGGTAGGTAGTTTTTAGTTTTTTTACATTTAGGGCACCAGGAATGAGTCGTGGATCGATAGATGGACTCGCGACTTACCAGAATGATTCACTAATTCCTCCATGAACTAGAAATATCAAGAAATTGTTGTATAGTCCTCTAAAAACAGCCATTTTCTGAATTCAATCTATTATTCAGGCCTCAGGTCAATGGGTCAAAAAAAATCTCCAAAATTGAGAAAAAAAAAATATGCTAAGGTCGGCCTTTTTTAAATCTAGGGTCGGGTTGCCTGAAACACACCTTTTCATCTTTTGGCCTAAGATTCCACTGTTGTTATGTACAGACAAGCCTGAGAAGGCAGGAGAGGAGTCCTTATATAAGACACAGTAGTAACACACTCCTGGTTAGTGTGGGTAGAGCCTTAGTAGTCCTTAGGGCTTTGTATCATTATGGCAGTTCCCTCACCCTCAAAGTCTTACATCAAACTAGACTCCGCTGGTGCCATCAGCTGTAGTGAGCTGTTATATTGTCCCACGTTTCATAATGTCCTCCTCACTCCCCGTAGTAGGAGTGTGGTCTAATAATATAAATGGCATGTATAGAGAAACACTCCCAGCAACGGCGTAGCTTCGTAATACCTCTACTGTGTTGTGAGCTTCAAGTGAGTCATTCCCGTGGTCATCATTGAGCAGTACTTATCATGCGCTCCTGGACTCTACAGTCTCAGGTGACGGGGTATGTGTTGTACAGGTGGGGAACCTTCACAAGTGAGCTGTTAAATGTTTCATAATGTCCTCCTCACTCCACGTAATAGGAGTGTGGTCCAATACTACAAATGGAACATTTAAATAAACATTCTCAGCAACAGTGTAGCTTCGTAATACCTCCACTGTACTGTGAGCACCTCAGGTGAGTCATTCCCGTGGCCATCTCCCTAACATTGAGCAGTACTTGTCCTAAGCTGACCTCTACAGTCTCAGGTAACAAGGTATACCTTCACAGTGTTACACATATCAAATATTAGAGACAAACATCCGAGATACCTATGCGCCTCCACATGGGTATCCAACTTTTTGGCCGTGTAGCCGTGTCGATTTTTATCAAGGGTGTCAGGTGGTCGTGTCGATTTTTATGTGTATTGAACATATAGGGGCCTTAGAAAAATATCTGTGTCCGTCGATTTTTAAAGGGGCCATGTCGCCGTGTCGCCCGTGTCGATTTTTACCCATGTAGAGGCACACCTATCCAACACACGAAACATTTATGGTTTTAGAGAAAGTTGCAAACATCGTACATGATTGACCAATATCTGTTGTTTTTTGTCAAGACAGGGAGAAATATCCTCTGCCACATAACACCTTTTTAACGTACTTTTTCACGTATGGAAGAAATGTTAGGGTTCATTGTTGATGATAAGACAAAATAACTGGTGTCTGCCTTACATTGTACTGTCCATGGTGAGTATTGGACTTTCTTCAAACATCTTTAACCATATATTGCATGCTACTTTAATACCACTTTGATATCAATAACCTTTCTTTATGGTTAGTGTGTTAAGACATTCACCATGTGAAACCACCATACGCTATTTTTAACACTTTAATGACGACATAATGCATTAATGTATCATGCCCTTAGTCATCATGATGCATAAATGCAACCCTGGTGAGTGACTCGTTAGTGCTGCATTCAAGCATCATGCTGACTCTACGGGGTTCACCCCCCCCCCTCGAAAGGGTCGGCATGATACAGCAATGCACTGGGGAGTTACTCTCCGGGGCTGCATTGGTGCATCATGACGACAAATGTCATCTTTTATCAACATCCGTCCTTAAAGGGTTAACTAGGTAATTGTGCAATGTACTTATTTTTGACTGTCCATGGTGAGTAGTGGACTTTCTTCAAACATCTTTTACCATATATTGCATGCTACTTTAATACCACTTTGATATTACCGTAAAACCTCGGCTATAAACCGAATTTTATTTGGCGTTTTTATTTGCTATAAGCCGAATTTTAAGCCCCAAACTCCCATTCGGCTTATAGGCGAGGTTTTAATAATGTAGAAACATAGTGAAAACAAATGTCAAGCACTTTTGTTATAAGCCGAATTTTTACTCCCAAACTCACATTCGGCTTATAGCCAAGGTCGGCTTATAGCCAAGGTTTTACGGTAATAACCTTTCTTTATGGTCAGTATATTAAGACATGCAACATGTGAAACCACCATATGCTATACTTAACACTTTAAGGATGGCATAATGCATTAATGTATCATGCCCTTAGTCGTAGTGATGCATGAATGCAGCCCTGGTGAGTAACTCGCTAGTGCTGCATTCAAGCATCATGCAACCCTACAGGATTCAGACACCCCTAAATGTTCAGCATGATGCACCAATGCAGCACCGGTGAGTTACTCATCGAGGCTGCATAGGTGCATCATGACGACAATTATCATCTTTTAGCAACATCCGTCCTTCAAGGGTTAACTAGGTAATGATAACAAACAAAGTTTGTCACAAAATAACTGACCTTTCTCCACTGCTACCTGTGTATTGTGACTCTGGGTGCTGTTTCTCCACAAAATACAGATGTCAGTATAATACGGATGTTGCCAAAACTGTTTCTGCTCGTCAATTTCAGTATAATACAGATACATGCTACCCCCCCCCCCCCCGCGCCTACAACCAAACGTTCAATAAATAGACAACGGTTGGGTTGATACTGATATAAAACAGAGTGTAAGTCACTGTGTTGGGCATGTGGTGAGTACTCTACATGAAGGTAATGGTGGGGATGATTAATGCTACACCATCTGTAAGTCGATGCAGTCCACCAAGTTCACCTCCAGTTAGACCCTTGTCTACAATGTAGTCCCTGACCCTCTGTACAAACTCCTCCCCCACCCCCTGCAGCAGCTGCTCCCTGCTGTGTGTGTCAGCAGGCAGCTGCAGGGTGGTGTGGTACATCTTGACCTTCCTCCTGTGTGTGGCACCTGACTCCTGGTACCACTGCAGCAGGGCTGACAGGCTGATGGTACCATAGTATATCTCAATACGCCTGTGTGGGTAGTGTGCCATGTCCAGGTGTGTGATGCTGTACAGGAGGCCCTGCAGTGGGGTGCTGTATGTAGCAGGAAGGTAGATCTGTAGTAGATCAGTGATGTTGTACTGTTCTACAGCAGCCTGCAGAGCAGAGTCCCAGGCTGCACGTGTCCAGCTGTCAGCAGGTGGACGGCCCCACTGTGAAGGTGTCTGTGTGAAGTGTATGTACAGTCCGTGTGTAGTCTCCCTGTGTGCGGCGCTCCTCCTGTGCTGCAGGAGTCCTGTAACAGCGTCCTCAGGACTCCAACAGTAGATGCGGTTACCGCCCATGTCCACGTCCACCCACCGCCTGCCGCCACACGGGTACACCCTGCAGGGGAGGAGACAATGAGACAATGAACACTCAGTATTCATTAGAAGATATCTTGCCTCTGCTTCTGTGACATTTGTTTGTATTACTGTAAAACCACGCATATAAGCAGGGGCCTTTTTATACAATATTTTTAATGATTATTTGGTGAATTTTAATTTTATATGTTACTAATAATCCACCCTTTTTTAGTAGGGCAAAAAAAATGAAGCAACTTGAACCCAACGTCTTTTTGGCCCTACTACTACCGTAAAACTAGTAAAAGCTCGGGTATAAGCCTAACTCGCATATAAGCCGCACCCCGCCTTTGGGCTGATCCTATAAGGCGCACCAGATATCTGAATATGGTGACTTTAGTACTGTACAATATTAGCAAAAACCCTCATATAAGCCGCACCCTGACTTTGTCCATATCCTGTAAGCCACACTGGCGCACTCACTGACACTTTTTCAGTAGCGTTTTTACAATACTTCTAATAAGAGAATTTGAAGTATAATGTACTTTTAACATGGTTTGTACAGATACAGAATCCCCTATTCACGGACTATATGCCGAAATCGTTAGGAATTTCTTGCCTAATGCTATCAACTTTTCTTATCATTATAAAAATTGGTCATCTGTGGAAATTACTGGCCATAATTTTCTCACCGTCTCCCCCAATAACAGGCACGGATTCAGATGGGGGCGGACCCGGCGTACGCCCCCCCCCCTTATTTTCCTGTATATCTTAATGTAAAATTGTTCAATACCCCCAGTACATTGCCTATTTCACGCCCCCCCCTTTCCAAAATTCCTTGATCCGCCCCTGAATAATCATGTCTAAACTCGTGTAAACCACTTCTTAAGACACTAAAGCGTTAAGCAGGCATTCAGGGCATTCTAGAGAGGCTTTTGTATTTCTTCTATATAAAAAATTTACTGAATGGGTCACATTCTATTTTATCCTACGGGAATCGCTATCGGGGCAGTGGTTTGGATGACTGCGCCCGAGATAAGATAAGAAACCCATAGCTTTTTTTTTACAGTTAGGAAAAAAAATTGGAAATGATTTAAACAGTTCTGCAATCCTCTAATCATGGATCATGCACCAAAATCGTGAAGAGTTTGTTGCCTCATCCTACCAGTTTTTCTTATAGTGGTGTGAATAGGTCATCTGTGGAAATTGTCGACCATTTTCTCTAAATTCTTGGTCCAACCAACACCGACCCCCGACTAAGATGAGAAACGCATAACTCTCTTTTTACAGTCAGGAAAATAATTTTGAAATAATTTAAACAGTTCTGCGATCCCCTAATCATGGATCATGCGCACAAATCGTGAGGAGTTCAGGGTATTCTAGAGATGCTTTTATATTTCTTCCATCTTAAAAATTGACTGAATTGGTCACATTCTAATCTTTCCTAATCGCCAATCGTTGAACCACTTCATCCATTTGTAAATATCATCTATATGTAAAACCGGGGGGAGCCAAAAGGTTATCCAAAATTATTAAAGTGTATGTTAAACTATGAGTATCTACTTTACTGGATGGATTACCCCTGCGGATGATCAGTTAAATAAAACAAAAACTTGTCTAAACTACTCCTGAAGACACCAAACCGTTACGAAGGCATTTAGGGCCAGCAGGAGCTGAAGCATGTGTTCAACTCGTGATTTAACAGGGTTCTGGACCTAATATGTCATCACTTATTATAAATATGGGTAGCTTTCCAGCAAGTATTTACTTAAGTTTGTGAAACGTTTTGGGCCGAAGAAATTAATTTTTTAAGAAAGCTTCTTTAATACTGTGACAGACACTGCCAGCGGAGGTCATGCAGTGGATTGAGGGTTTAGATAAATGCTTATGGCTGTGTCTCACGAACTTGGGCTAATGTTTTCATCTCTGACCGGGTTCCAGCTCTGACCGGGTGCCAGCTCTGACCGGGTGCCAGCTCTGACTGGGTGCCAGCTCTGACCGGGTGCCAGCTCCGACCGGCCTGAATAAAAACGGATTATTTAGGGCAGATGATGATAAAAATGGGCAACTAATTACTAGTTTAAAGAGTCATAACATCAATTAACCTTTTTAGCCAAATTCTATCTACATCTGCCCTAAATAACCCGCTTTTATTCAGGCCGGTCAGAGCTGGCACCCGGTCAGAGACGAAAACATTGGCCCAAGTTCATGAGACACAGCCTTATGTGGAAGTTCTCTAGCAATGCATCATGCTGTTGATTATGCATTTGTTTAATAGTCCATTCCTTTTTTTATTACAGAGGCCAAGGGCAGTTTCCCAGGTGACATCCTTTTGTATGATTTTAGCTATATTTTTAATGATCTAAAGAAGCAATTGGCCTTTAATTTCCACAACATTCTGACCTGAGGGCGGATGTCTGCACCTCCATATAATGCATAGTTCCAGGGCAACATGCAAACACTGCTTACTCTAGCATGGGACTAAGCATTAATGGCAAAAAAGGTTAGGGTGTATTCTCGTGAACTTACCTATAACAAGGCAGCATGAGGAGGTAGGAGCTGTCAGCAATCTCCGCCTGCTGCTGGGGCGTGCACTCAGACAGGAGCTCAAGGAGAACGTCTCCAACAAAACTATAGCCGCCTAAAGTCGTGAAGTATGTCTCTACCCAGAAGTCCTCCCCATAGGGTGACTGGTTCATCTTGGTGAGGTTGGTGAGCTGGTTGAATGTTGTGCCCACCATGTCCCATAACCGTGTCACGTCCCCATCCCTCAGGGCGTCCTCCCCGTCCTGTGTCTGTAGGATGGCTGCTGGTGTGGGTATCGTGCTGCTGATGCTGTCAAACAGGGTCTGCAGGTCGGACACAAAGTCATACCACTCTTTGTACCGGCTATTTTGAGAGCCATCTGAAGCCTTCTGTGATTGTTGTTCTTTTTCCTGGTATGAAGACAGAGCCTGTTGTAACAGAATGAGCCGGGTCATTCCAACCATCACAGGTACAGAGCTCTCAGTTCCATATTCACTGAGTATCCCAAATACAAGTTTCTGCAGGTTTCGGAATATTTCCTGGGAACAAAGATGCAGAACGATTGCTGCTTTCATTTCTTCACCAAGTGATTCAATTGCCCGTGCGGCAAAAAATTCATACAGGATCTCGTGTTCAAAGCTGTAGAGGGTGACATTGTTGGTGAGTTTGTCTCGTTTAGTTTGCATCCTCAGGAAAGAGACATAGGCTGAATCCTGGACACCAAACTTCTTAAGGTTCTCAGCAGAGAACTCACGCATATCCTGAAGAAGTCCAAACAAGCACAGCTTGTAAAACTGGTGCCGTTCAGCTGTGGGTACACCCTGTCCTTCTGTCTCCCGCTTGATGAAGAAGTTCTCCATAGTCGTCAGGAGCTCTACACTTTGTACAATGTTGTCATCATCCAGCTCTATCAGTTCTTCTACAGCTAACCCACTGAGGATGTGGGCCCTGAGCGGGTTCTGGAGGATCGCGCTCAGTTTGTCTTTGTGCCTGTTGATGTAACCCAACACTGGAGGGTCAGACTGCATGTGCTGGCCATCTAGATTACCTGGACTATGATACTTTGGCTGTGTACTGTTGTTCCTACTATAAAGAGTAATGTACTTGTGGGTGTATGCCAACCCCTCATCTAGTTCAAATCCATCAAGATGAAGAAACCGATCAAACAGTGACGCTTCCATTCTTGATAGTCCTGTTCTTGCTGAGAGCAAGACTTGTGGGCCTCCTTCTTTGTGGGTTTTCTCAACGAACTTTGCTAGAGCATTAAGGATATCACGGTTTCGGATCTCGTCTATCCCGTCGACCAGAAAGGCTGAGTTGGGGATAGATGTATTGTGCACAGATTGTATTCGGCTCATCATAAATCCTCTGTCATCGCTTCTGCAGCAGAGCTCATTCTCTATTGACTCCCAGATGTTGGTTGTCAGAGATTGTGCAGGAACGTAGATGACCACCGACAGATCAGGGCAGACATGGAGCTTGGTGTCCTGTAGGTAACGCAGAAACTCCTGACTCCAGCAGAAAGCAAAACGCCTAAAGAAGGTAGATTTACCGGTACCCGGCTGACCGGATAGGAGGACGGTTCTAGGTGAAGGCTGCTTCCCAATCTCCTTCAGGATGTTCTTCATTTCAATACGATCACTAGACCTGTATTGTAGGAATTTAAAAAAGAAAAAGGTTCCATATAACTAAATGAAAAATCTGGGAAGCTCAGGTTACAAAGCCATATGAAATTATAAAAAGAGACCTCTAAATTTTCACTTTTTCATTAATAGAATCTTATAAATTCCTGATTTCTTAAGTCCAAGACAGTTATTTTTGTGAAATGTATAATCTATGGTAGCTGCTATTACTGCTAGATACAAAAATATGACATAATAGCTGATCCATCAACTGTATCAATATTTCTGATAGATAAACTAAAGAAACCTTTAACATCAATGTCTCCACATGAATAGCCACAACATATAGACAGTACTTGAATGACAAGGATTTGACCCTTATGCTGCCCCATGAAGTTCTGCCTTATCCGCTTTCATATTCCAAGTAATCAAGATGAACTTTAGCCACTAATCTATATCATATAATATATATATATATCAACCAGTTAGTTCTACTGACCTTTCCCCTATGCTCCTCTAGCTCTCCCACCCTGCAGTAGGCTGTTGTCATAACATCCATGTTAACTGAGATAAGTACCCCAATAATTGCTAAAATTTGAACTTATCCTAAAGTCCTGTGGTCTATTTAGATATTATTTGCTGAATTTAGGTTAGTGTCCACCTACCTGTGGTACCTCTGGATATCAGCATCTTGCTGCATGTAACAGTCGTTGACGTCGTACAGATCAGATCCCAGGTCATGGTGCCGGAAGTCAAAAACCCTGCCCTGCATGATATTCTGGCTGTAAGACTGAGCGTGCACGGACAGGGCTAGAAGAAAATATAGAAATAATGTATACTTTATATACACTATGTCACAGCATATTAAAACCGCTACAAATCATTACAAAGGATTCAAACAGTATCCTTGTCACAGATAGTATGTAATTCTAAAGTGAAAAAGCTTCAGATGTTTATTTTTCCTGTTTAATACACAATATTATTTTGCGTTATATCACATACATATATGTAGTATGACATAAATTAAGACAACTTTTTGGACACCGATTCTTATATCAAGTTCAAGTTTAATCAGTTTGTTGCAGCTTGATGTCATGACTATTCACATGGTTTGTGTGTAGTACATGCATGGTGTGCCAACTCCTCAAGCTTGACTAAAGTCACTGTTAAACACTGTGCTTTGCGTCTTTTGTAAGCGATCACTTTAGATATTTCTTGAAATCAACTTACTTTCCAGTGTTTGTTTACAAAATGGTGCAGTTTGCTGTTGCTGATGTTGTTGCCTCACTGTAGGGGGAGACGTGGGCGGCGGCACCCCGCCGGCTGCTGATGGTGGGACGCCTGCAGGGGGAGGTGGTACCCCGCCGGCTGCTGATGGTGGGGCGCCTGCAGGGGGAGGCTCTTCATCTTCAGAGTCCGGTGGAGACGGCCCTTCATACAGACCAGGATTCAGCCCCAGGTAACCGATGACGTCCTCCTGGTCAGTCAGGCTGAGGGCGCGAAGAAACGCGTGGAAGCGCCAGGAAGCCTTACTCTCAAGGTGGTCAAGTAGGCGGTCCACTGTTTCCTGAGAGGTCGCATTGAGCTGTGAATAGAAACATATTATATTCAGCATTTTCTGAGACATTTATGATTGATTACTGTAAATTCTCACGCAGAAGTGACGGCTAATACGTGAGTCAGATTGCTACTGTGGCTTATAGGATCAGGACAAAACAGTACTAAATTAACAATTTTCAGACCCCCTGTTAGGCTCATGGGATCTGTCAAGGTTTGGGGTGCTGCTAGTCCTTGAGTCAGGCTTTTACATGTTTTTTTGTTTTACATTTAGACTAGCTATAAATGGTCATTTCATAAATGTAATGCAGATGTACCGTATTTCCCCATGTATAAGCCGGGGCCCGTGTATAAGCCTGCCTCATGTTGAAGCCTGGGGGAAAAGCCCGATGTAGTGTTGTGTAAGCAGGGCCCCGAGTATAAGCCGGGTGGTAGAAATATGTATTCAATAAAATTCATGTTTCAGGCCATAAGTCCAATTCTACTTGGAGTATTTACATAATTCGTTTGGCTATGTGACCCCTATTTACTCCATTCATATCCCTGGCCATTTAATGAGATTTAAGCTTAAGTTGGTAAGAAAATCATTAGAAATGTTGCAGTTAATGTGTCAGAAATGTAGGTAATTCTGAAAATTGTAAGAAGGCATTATGGTGTTTCTACAGCTAAAAGAATATAAGCCTGCCCCATGTATAAGCCTGGTCAGTTTACCACTTAGTACTTGTATAAGCCCGGGCTAATACACGGGGAAATACGGTAATTATTCTAGTTGAATTCATGTTCATTTGTACCGTTAGTTTTTGTTGTGTGCCTTTGTTGAGGACCTGGTACTTGTGTAAATACGGCCAGAGAGCTGCGGGATCCACGAGGCGTGTGAGACCGGGACGTTTGGTGTTGATGATCTTTGAGTACTGGGGGTGGAACATGACAATGTCCTGCTGCTCCTGGTTAGACCTTCTCCACAGGGTCCTACCCTTCACTATGTAGGCCATGCTGACTGTTCTTGTCGTAAACCTAGCAGGTTAGTATATATAGCTATGTACCATACTCTGAGCAGGACAATGTTCTGTCAGTCATGGAGAGCCCTGCTTCACAAAGGGTATATGGTGATAATCAAATGTCAATCATCATCAAGTTTCATGAATATTTCAAGCGCACACATGAGCTAATAATGCTATCCCTCCTGGTGGTATTACCAGCAATGGTGTAATCTATCATATTTGGGCCACCGGCTATTATAATATCTGTACCTATACATATACATAGCTTGTTTCTAGAGACACACAACTATGTTATATTGATATATTGTGGATATCATGAATGTTATGGGTATACCCATAGTAGATTGTGTTGATAACTTCTTGGGAACTATCTGGCCAAAGCCAAATTCAATGGTAGAATGTTTGACTCACATCCAGTAGATCAGTAGTTCAAACACCTCACCAGTGCAATGTTCTAGTGATGAAATAGCCACGTCACATGATACATTACAAAGAACAATATATAAAGTGCCAAAGTGAGGGAATGCAATAGTCAATTCTCATGTCTGCCTCACATGCCTTATATGTATTGAGTCGGTGGTTCAAGACACACACTGTAGAAGTGTCCTAGTAGTAAAATGTCTTCACATGCAGTACGGCGGTGGCTCAACCACAAACTGTAGCGATGGCTTAGTGGTAGCACATCCACTACACAGGTCTGTGGTTAAAACCACATATTGCAGTGGTGGTATAGTGATAGGATATCTGCCTCACATGCAGTAGGACAGCAGTTCTAACCCGGCTTTAGCCTATGGACAGGACATAAACAGCAGCCCAGGGGAGGGGTACTGAAGTATTCATTTATAATGACACTAGGTGGATCAGGCTGCCAAGGCTCAAAATGCACATACAGTACCATGACAACCATACAAAGGCAAATGGTAGTAGAGGAATATGCAAAAGTCAATTCAACAGAATCAGCCAGAAGAGGTGGCTATAAGTCTGGACACCAGTGTTCAGTGGCACAACAACCACAGAAAGTTAATTGGTGACCGACGAACGTTTAGTTGTATTCCCAGCTGGTGCCGAAACCTTCAGCGATCAAGGAGTAGATATCAGACAGGAGGACATCCTTATCTGTGTGTCGGCTCTCAGCCCGGTTTGTATCTGATCAGGTCAAGATGCTTCACTTATAGATTTTACTTATCAGGCGGTCGGTGTAGTACAGTTAGGTGTTTATCAGTACAGGTGAGACCTGGTGACATAGCCCAGGTATACGCTCACCCTGCCCCACATATCACATTCCCCTATAGTGTACATATGTAGCTCTATTCAGGTCTATTGCCACCCTAAAACTGCTTTATCCAACAACAGATGAGCAATTAGGAATACAGCAAGTGGGTTTCTCCCTATTGCTTAAAACAGTGGCTGGTAATAAAGTGTCAGACTTATCTGCACATAGCCCAGTGGGTATAGGATGGCCACTGGGGCCCCATGTAGTGGTGTACAGGGGGTGGAGGATCCGGTCCTTCTGTGTGTCTGTGATGTCCGGGTTAACAGTGTCTACATGTACAGCAGTTCTAGTGTATCCACACAGAGCCCGATGTGGATGGTTGAGGACAAAGTGACCACCAGCAGGGTGTATGTCCACAGTGATGTAGAGGGGTGCGTGTAGTCCTGGTCCCGCCTCGAGACGTAGGGACGCTAACCAGGGAGGTGGAGGTGGAGGCAGGGGGGGCACTCTGATTTATATTGACACCGGTGCCTGCTTGGGACCTATGGCAACCTTTACCCTTACTGAGAGCTAAGTAAAGGGTAAATAGAATGCATTACAAATATTCATTCATTTAATAGGATTTCAGGGGGCATTTAAATATTGGACTATAATAAAAGATGTAGGAAATCTTAAATTGTATCTCTGGCATTGTTTATATCTAAAGATAGTCAAGTTGTAACATTATTCCACGATGTGAAAGAATGTGCTAATGTTCAGATGGAGTCTGAGGGAAATGGACAGTTATTTAGGGACCTTACTTAGTCTTCCCAGTGATGTGTCCTTTATCAGAAGACTGTATATATAAACATGCGCCAATGTTCAGCTGGAGGATATGGCCCGCTATTTAGGGACCTTACTGAGAAAGTACTCTTCCCAGAGATCTGTCCTTTATCAGAATACTGTATATACAGTCTAGCGTCTAACAGATTGAGAGTGGATAAATTTTATCCTCTTGTAAACTGATCAAATAGTGGCCGCCGGCCGAGGATCGCCGGTCTCTCGTCGGCCTGACGCCTGACTGTATACAAACATACAAAGAGCCCCCCCCCCTTACAGCAGTCACTAGACACCAGGTGTCTCAGATATAGATGGGTGTGTTACCTGTTATCTCTATACACTCCTTATCTATGAAGACCGGACTGCTCATTTTTTAGGGTGGTGCAGTTGAGGGGGTAAACATGCTGCTTTAATGCATCATGCCATGGTTGTCACGATGCATTCTATTAACGCCGATGCTATGGTGTTAAACTACTGAAGGGTTTAAATGATGTACCAATCCAGCACTGGCGAGTTATTACGCCAAGGCTAAATTGGTACACCATGACAACAAATGTAACTTGCCGTCCTTGAATGGTTTGCTAAAAAGGGGCATATCTTTTGTACGTCCCCCTCAAGAGGGGTCAGACTTTTTTTACGCCCCCCCCAGCTTATATAGTCATTAAGGCATTGTTAATGACATCATTTTAAAACGTCTTTGTTGGCATGATACATGAGTGTAGTGCTAGTGACCTAATTGCTTAAGCTGCATTCATGCATCATGACAACAGCAGGATACGCTTCATAGACAACTCATGGAGAATACCCGCAGAAAGAACTTAGTTCCAGTGTACAACACGCAGCTCACATTTAACCTGCACCTGGGAAAACCTTACAACCTGTACTGAGGCGCAGCAAAATGTTTTTTTAATACTATACTATACTTCCAAAATCACTTGTAATGCCCACAACTAGAGTTAAAATATTGTATAGTCTGCATTGGTTTTGGGAATTTACAGTACTAAAACGGCTTATATATGTACCAAATAGTTTCCATTTTATTCAAGCTGTTTCATGACAAATCAAATACATTTGTATCAACACTTTGCATCATAAGTCTTCACAAAGCACCTTAGGAGGGGCAGAATCTCGGGCAGGTTCTTGCGTCCAAACCCGAGCCGGACGTACTCGTCAGGGAAGTCGTAGAGGCAGGAGGGTAGCAGCAGGATGTTGGCCTCCTCCCTCAGAGCCTGACAGAAGCCTTCAGCCCCGCCCTGACGTAAGGTCAGCGCCCGGCCCTTCAGACGCACAAACCCCGTGGTACACGCCCGGGGTTTACGCCACTCAAACAGGTGTGGGAACTCCGCAAAGAACTCGTCCAGACACGTCAGGTTAGTCTGGTAGATGTCCAGGAGGCGCCTCAGGAGGACCTCCTTGTTTCTGAGCGCTATGATGGCAAAGATTTCTGCTGGTGCAGAGGAACAGATGGTGATGTAATCCTTGAACTCTGCCACGCCCTTCATGACTTCTGCATTCTTGCTGCACAGCCATCCAACCCGCAACCCAGGCAGCCCGAATGTCTTAGAGAGTCCGAACAAGGTGACGGCGTTGTCGTACATGGTGCAGGCAGAAGGGTAGGGCTCGCTGCCGTCGTTGTTTGTCAGGCGGTACATCTCATCAGAGAACAAGAAGAGGTTCCTCTCCTAGCAGATCTCCAGGATCTGCTGCCAGTCCGTGTCGGTGGGCAGGAAGCCGGTCGGGTTGTGGGGGAAGTTGACGACCAGGATCTTGGTATCCTCACGGAGCAGGGAGCGCAGGGTGCTGATGTTACTTCCAGGCCTTGTCCTCCGACTCCACAGACCACAGCGAGACGTCGCAGCCAAACGACTTGAGGTTCTCGTAGAGACTCTGGTAGGCCGGGAAGGTGGCCACCACGTGAGGCTTCTTGGACGCATCACCACTGACAATGGGAAATTGAATATATGTAATACTGTACAAAGTTTAGAAAAATCGTTCATCAGGAGAATGAATAAATAAAAATGAACATTTACTGTAAACGTTGAAATTTTCGCGCTGGACATATTTTTCGCGATTTTTGCGGAAATGAAAAATCCGCGAAAATATGTACAGTGTGAATATTTATCCAGTAAAGTCACAATACTAAAATATTCCAAAAATCGCGAATTTAAATGCACGCGGAATTGTCCTTTTTAGCAAATTCTCGAAAATTTATACATGCGAAAATATTTACGTCTACAGTTTATGATACTGGAGTTTAAAAGAATCATTCATCAGGAGAATTAAATCTGTAAAAATGAACACAATATTGGCCTAGAAACAGTAAAAAGGATGTCTAACCTCTGGAGTTTAGGAAAAATAGAAACAGATTATTACAGTTAAGTCTCCGCATGAGGCGAACCCTCAAATAAGCCACCCCACTAACTTTAGCAGAATCTAGGCTTTAATTATAGCTACTATAGCACTGTTGTGTACTTATCTTTACACAACACATACAGCTTACAAAAAAGGGAATTTTTCTTCTCTCTATACATTGACGCCAAATAATATCTATCAAATATATTGTGCAACTCAAAATATCTAAATAGTTTTTAAAATATTTGAAATTATTTATAGCTATACATAGGGAATACTGTACATGTATTTAACAACAACACTGTTTTATTTGTCTAAAGTCAGCATCAATAAAATGGCTCCTGCAGAAAGGGCTCCTAAGTTGATGTTACCTTGTGCCTTAATAAATTCACTAGTCCTGATGAAGATCTTGTAGAGGTTTGAAAAATAACAAAACACAGGTACCACATACCTCTTGCAGATGTTGGCTAGCACCTTCATAGCTATGTAAATGCCCTCTTGTGGCACAATCTCGATGACGTCATCGGGCGTCAGACCTGGGTACAAAGCTGCCACCTCACATGGTGAAGCTCTCGGGGTCGGAGCAGGAGATGAGGTGTCTCACAGTGAACTCATGTTCTGCAAAGTAGCGCCCCAGTCTGGACACCGGGGGGGTCAGAGGAGGCCATTTCACAGCTCTGTCTCTTACCACAGGAATAATTACTCTGAAATCACACATTGAATATAGATTGCAAATATGTTAGGGAATGCTGTAAACATTTTCTATTTCGTGCTGTACATATTTTCTTGAATTCCGCGAAAATGAAAATCTGTGAAGATATGACTTTTCATGAGTTGTATAGCTGCCAATATCCAAAATTAGCGATTTTGAATACACCCTAAATTGTACTTACATGAATTCATCTTTTTCCTTAGAGGTTTTGATTTTATAGGACTTAGCACTATCACAGAAAGAGAGTAGACTCTTATTGAAATTGAAAAGGTGGCTTTTATTTGTATACAAAATACTAATTTGGTGGTTATAAATATAATGTAGATATGTATTATATGCATTCATAAAAGCAGATATATTTAGACTGTAATGAATTTAAATGACTGTGTCTCATAAGATCGGGCCAATGGGAATGTCTTTGACCGGGTACCATCTATGACTGGGTGCCATCTTTGACCTCCTAACAGAAAATGGTTTATTGAAGGCAGGTAAAGTTATATAGTGAGATATAACCACTTCCATTTTCTTTATTTTATCCCTTACATATCAAAAAACATTTTTCTTTTTTTAATCTTTTTTTTTATGGTGGCCGGTCAAAGATGGCACCCGGTCAAAGACCATCACATTGCCCTGATCTCATGAGACACAGCCCTATGCGGTTATAGATATGTATTTGGTTAGAAGAGATTACAGGCAGATAACCTGGAGATAAGTTCATAAGCTTAGAGTGCTTCTACATTTCGAGGGGCCATTACCCCTGCCAATTATACAAGATTGGTGCTTGTTCAAGACTTGAACCTTAAGCTTGAACGTAAAGGTAGAGTAATGTAGTTAGAGAAGAGGGAGTACTGTAAACGTATATATTTTCGCGCATGAATATTTTCTCGAATTGAGTGCAAAGTACAGTTTCACGTGTATTTAAATTCGCGGATTCTGGAATATTCTAGTAGTATGGCTATACTGGATAAATATTCGCTCTGTACATATTTTCGCGAAAATATGTACAGCGCGAAATAAAGTACGTTTACAGTATAAGGTAACTTACCAGTGTGAGACTGCAGTGGGAGGGACCTGGACACCCCTGGATGGGACTGTGTCTATGTGGGACACCCTGCCTGACCTACTAAACTGAGATTACTGAGGGAGTCTGCATTATCAGTAGTATAGTATGTATCGGAACGGGACTATAGTTAAGTACTGTTTATTACTCAATCGACCTGCAGCCAATCAGAGGCCTCCATTTGGTCACGTGACCCCCTCATTTGCATAATTACGTAATAGGCCACGCCCCCTCATTTGCATAATTACGTAATAGGCCGCGCCCCCTTGATCACCAGCCAATCAGGGGCCGCCATTTGGTCACGTGACCCCTCATTTGCATAATAGGCCACGCCCTCTTGATCACGTGACCCTCTCATTTGCATAATAAGCCACACCCTCTTGATCACCAGCCAATCAGAGGTCGCCATTTGGTCACGTGACCCCCTCATTTGCATAATAGGCCGCGCCCCCTTGATCACGTGACCCCTTCATTGGCATGATAGGCCACAACAACATCACGTGGCTATCTTTGTTTGTAAACAACACCACGTGGCTCTCTTTGTTTGTAAACAACACCACGCGGCTCTCTTGTTTGTAAATAACACCTACTAAGTTTAGTCATAGGTAGCAGTAGTGTTTGTAAATAACACCTACTAAGTTTTAGTCATAGGTGTCTAGAGCAGCAGCAGCAGCAGCATCTTCAGCAGCAGCAGCAGCAGCAGCAGCCGCGTCATAGGTGTCTAGAGCAGCAGCCACGTCATAGATGACTAGTGCAGCAGCAGCAGCAGCATCTTCAGCAGCAGCAGCAGCGTCATAGGTGTCTAGAGCAGCAGCCGCAGTAGCAGCAGCGTCATAGGTGTCTAGAGCAGCGGCAGCAGCATCTTCAGCAGCAGCAGTAGCAGCAGCGGCAGCAGCAGTAGCAGCAGTAGCATCTTCAGCAGCAGTAGCAGCATCAACAGCATCTTCAGCAAAAGCAGCAGCAGCTGCGTCATAGGTGTCTAGAGCAGCGGCAGCAGCATCTTCAGCAGCAGCAGTAGCAGCAGCGGCAGCAGCATCTTCAGCAGCAGCAGCGTCATAGGTGTCTAGAGCAGCAGCCGCAGTAGCAGCAGCGTCATAGGTGTCTAGAGCAGCAGCCGCAGCAGCAGCAGCATCTTCAGCAGCAGCAGCGGCAGCAGCAGTAGCATCTTCAGCAGCAGTAGCAGCAGCAGCAGCAGCAACATCTTCAGCATCAACAGCATCTTCAGCAAAAGCAACAGCCCGTAACTTAGCATCATGTGCATCAGCCATAGCCGTAACAGCGAAACTGCGACTAGCATAAGCAAAACAGGCTATTTTTTTAGCAGCTGTACAAGCATTAATAGCATTAGCCCTAGCAGCAGCCGCAACAGCGACACTTTTAGCAGACGTTGCAGCATCAGTAGCAGCAGCATCGGTAGCAAGAGCGGAAACAGTAGCAAGAACATTAGCAGCACGAGCAGCAGCGGCGAGAGTAACAGCAGCGTTGTTAGCAGCATCGGCAACTTCGTATGCAGCATGTGTAGCACGAACAGCGATACGAGCTTCACGTTTTGCACGAGCAGCAGCAATAGCTGCAGAAGTAGCCATCACACTTTCCAGCCACCCGTACGAATCTTGATAAAAACCAACCTCCACCTTGCTACTTGTTAACTCATCAGTAAACATGGACGTCTCCTCGTGTGGTGTTGTCGCGGCTCTGTAGTAGTGTTGGGATTGCTCACATTCGGTAGAACGTAGAGTGATTCCTGATGACGCCATGCTGAAGGTGGTAGAAGAAGTGTGTGGGACCCATGTTTCACTCTCGCTTATGTACTAGGCTCCGAGATAAGCTTCTTAACTCAAGAGGAAAACTCTCACTAGGAAGGCGACCAGCTGTCTACCTGTGTAGGTGCGGGTTCGTTACATCTTTAATCCTGTTCGACCCCCCGAGGAAATAGATGAAAAAAACAAAAGACCATCTTTCAAGCACTCGAATCCGCAGTCAGTAGGAAGCTATAAGGAGCTTAACTTGTGTTTGATTTAAGCTGTCTACCACACGCACGCGCTCGTAGTCACAGCTAGAGTGGCAGACTTCCGTCCGCCCGCTGGCGCATGACAATCGACTTTAGACACCCCCTGTAGTTTGTTTTTTTTTGTTTTTTTTTGCATACACAGTTGACTAGCATCTTAATCTCTTACCCAGCTATAAGCCCATATACATGTAACGCGCATTACTCCTCTTTATGGTAATTATCAGATCGATTTAAGGGTGGAAAAGGCTTAGGTGATTTAGGTCCCTCTCTAGCTGAAAACAGGCTTAGACCATAGCATGTAGGCAGCCGGCCGCGTTAAACACCCCCTGTAGGTTTTTTTTTGTATACACTCTCGATCCCCTCTCTAGGTGAAAACAAAGCTTAGAAGATGCGGTGATCCGGCCACCGGCTGGCGCGTCCTGTCGTTAATCACCCCCTGTAGGCTTTGTATACACTCTCGATCCCCTCTCTAGGTGAAAACAAAAGCTCCCTCCACGGGCTGGCGCGTCACACCTGTCGTTAAAACGCCCCCTGTAGTCTTAGTATACACAGTTGCCCCGCCTTATCTATTCACCAGCTATAAGCCCATATACGTGTACATGTGATTTTTGATACCCTCTCTGGAATAGGGTGGGGCTCAAGGTGAAAACAAGATTAGACCATTCGCTCTCTCAGCTATATAAAGAGCCTCAATTGTTCTTGCAACAGCACTTCACCACCGGTACACTATCAGTCACGAGGCAGATGTTTGCGGTATGGGTCATACAGGTTACCTACTAATAGCGGTTTGGTGAGTAGATCACTTTTTTTCCCCTAAAAAAAACAACAAAAACCCCCCACTTATGACTCAGGTATGTATATGTAGCACTGTTAGTGTAAGTACACAGTAGAATCTACTGTACTATAGACTCAACCCTCTGAAGACGGTGGAGCGCGTTAATGCGCAGGTCTGTGTCGGCGTCACTTGTTTTTTATTCTAACTAAAAAAGAAAAAAAAGTCAGAAGTCAATCTACGACCTATCAAAGACAAATTTGTGATAAGTTCAAACTAAATAAGAGACAGTTTGAGCGTCTCTTAGTCGCTGTCAAAGATGCGAATAACGAACGCGCTGAGGGCGGGGTTCAGGTCACGTATAGTTCCCCGCTCTTTCGTCAGATGGCGCCACAATAGGGGTTTTGTACATTCCTACGATGCTCGCGAACATTTCAACGCATAATGAGCTATATAGGCAACAAAGTGCGCTTCTGAATATATTAAAATATAAAAAACAATTCAATATTGTGTATTTCTGATAGAAATGAGGCAGTTTCTTTGAATACCAACTAAACTATAGCGAGATGAAAAATACCACACCATATCTAAGGCTTTATAAAAGATACATAGTCAGAAACTCTCGCCGAGTCGGCAATCTGAAAAACGGATCAACTCGTTTTGACTCGTTGTGCCACAACACCTTTGAGGTCAGTCTGTCAAACCACAGTGATCCATGCTGCTTAACACTAGGCGTAATTAATTACGCCCATGTTGTGCAGCATCTAACCAACTGACAGTGTCAGTTGGTTGGCCCCTCTTTAGGGGCCACACAATAAATAAAGAATAGAGGCCTAAGGGAACGTTCACAAGCGTCTCCCCTTCCTACGGGGTGGGTGGGTCTTTGGGTTTAGTGACAAAACAGCGACATGTGAGTAGGAGTTTGCGTGTCAGCTCTCTTTTTTTTCTTTTTTTTTCCAAGTCTACATATTATTTATGATTAAAAAATTTAAAAAAAAAAAACCACGATAATATAGTGCGCTGATCAAAAACTGAATAGAAAAATAACCAAAATAAGTTGGGGAAATCTCTGCTATGTAGCTGATCGGTCGTTGTCACACGGTGCAGAAAATTTACTTTTTTTTAGAAAATCTATATTAGGACCACAGACGGGGCACATGTGTCACTTGTCGAATATAAGAGATATGGGCCTTGTCGAATTTAAGAACTAGGTCTTGGCCATTGGCATTGTCTATTTTGAGAAGTAGTCTTGCCCGTCTTGCCCCTTGTCGCCAACTCCCAGCACCCCCTGTGTCTCTTTGTCCATATTGGCTAAAAACAGGACATTGTTGCCTTGGCTATTTTACCCCCCGTCTGGGGATCTTATTACTTAATCACCTCGTCTTGACCCTGTGGGGCAGTGGGTATATGGAATAACCGTGTCCAGGTGTACTCTATCTGACACATAACCGAAGGTTACTGAGTTATGTAATAATACCTGACCTATGAGGCCGCCAGTCAGTTTGCCGTGATTATTTTGACACACTCTCAGTTACTCGTAGGACATCTAATACATAATTAGACTCAGCATCATATAAGACAGTCTCGGCCACGCCGGCTGCATATCGGACCAGGGGGATAGTCTGGCAGCGACCCGCCACCCCGTCCACAAGCTGTGTACAGCACCCCGTTTCTCTTTGTCCATATTGGCTAAAAAACAGGGCATTGTTGACTTGGCTATTTTACCCGTCTGGGTCTTATTATTTAATCACCTCGTCTTGACCCTGTGGGGCAGCGGGTATATGGAATAACCGTGTCCAAGTGTACTCTATCTAACACAACACATAACCGAAGGTTGCTGAGTTATGTAATAATAACTGACCTATGAGGTCGCCAGTCAGTTTGCCGTGTTTATTTTGACACACTCTCAGTTACTCGTAGGGAATCTAATACATAATTAGACTCAGCATCATATAAGACAGTCTCGGCCACGCCGGCTGCATATCGGACCAGGGAGATAGTCTGGCAGCGACCCGCCAGCCCGTCCACAATCTGTGTACAGCACCCCGTGTCTCTTTGTCCATATTGGCTAAAAAACAGGTCATTGTTGACTTTGGCTATTTTACCCGTCTGGGTCTTATTATTTAAATCACCTCGTCTTGACCCTGTGGGGCAGTGGGTATATGGAATAACCGTGTCCAAGTGTACTCTATCTAACACATAACCAAAGGTTACTGAGTTATGTAATAATAACCGCCCTATGATCCTATGAAGTCGCCAGTCAGTTTGCCGTGATTATTTTGACATACTCTCAGTTACTCGTAGGGTATCTAATACATAATTCGACTCAGCATCATATAAGACAGTCTCGGCCGCGCCAGCCGCATATCGTACCAGAGGGATAGTCTGGCAGCAACCCGCCATCCCGTCCACAATCTGTGTACAGCAGTCTGGACCAGACCACCAACTCTGGGTATAGCATTCGGGATGACTGGAGCAAGACTGGATCTAACCCTTTAATAGTCGCATAGCGCTTAAATGTGCAGTGCCCGTTGTCGTCATAAGCCATGAATGCAGCACTCAGAGTTCCTCACCAGGGCTGCATGCATGCATACACTGACATATCGACAAAGGGCGTAGCGCATTAAAGCACTATGCTACCTTTAGCATTAAAGCGCTGAGGGGTTATTTTTTGATAGTGTAGAACCAATATCTGTCTAATTAAACCCCTTATCAGTGCTGTTTTTTTTTCACATACAAAAGAATTAGGTAATGGCACTCCGCCATGTATTGGATAACCACTGCAGCACGACTCTGAAAAGCGGTGGCGGTGAATTTCCATTTAGATCCTGAAAAGGGGGGCGGTCAGATGTCGTCAAGGCCCTGATAAGTAGGGCAGTTAAAATCATATGATTACATTGAGCTAATTTTCTTGCTGAAAGGAATGAATAATTGTATTTGTATAAAATTCACACACACACACACACACACACACACCCACACACACACACACACACACACACACACACACACACCCACACACACACACACACACAGACACACACACACAGACAGACAGACAGACAGACAGACAGGACACCTGATGACCTCCACACGATGACCTGATTGCCCTTCCTAAAAAAAAAAAAAAAAAAAAAAAAAAACCCAACCCGATCTACCTACTCAACAGGGTTTCAGTGTAGAGCCTATTAGGGGTTTTTCTGATGCGTATATTATATTGAGATTGATTTTCAACTTTTGTGATAAGTGGTTGGTCCTTAAAAGGACCGTTTGGTAGAGAGGGTCGCAGGGACCTTGCTGCTGAAGCGGAGGACGTGGTCATAACGCGTGGTAGTCCTGCAGCAGCTCCCCCAGCACGGCGGGCGGTAGACTTTCCTCCATGCAGACTTGCTGCTTGACTCGTTCCACGCACTGGCGGATGAGTTGATCAGTGACGTTCGCGATCAGCTCATCCACCACACCCTCTGCTTCAGCAGCAGTCCGCTGTCTCTCCTCTCTCTGTAGCGCGGCTACGAACTCCTTCTCCACGGCCGCATCGATCATAGATCGAGAAACGGCCACGAAGTTCTGTCTCTCCGCCTCCTCTCTCTGTAGCGCGGCTACAAATTCCTTCTCCACGGCCGCATCGATCATAGATCGAGAAACGGCCGCGAAGTTAACTCGGTGAGCCATTTTGTCGAACTGACTTCCTAGCCGCCTGAGAGATGCTGACGTCACACTATTTTCGACGACGCTATGACGCGCACGAGGTAGACAGGCGACGTCGTTTCACTTCCTTATTTGGAGTTTGGGACCTTGTGACACCGAAGTCATACCGTACGGTCGCGATATAGCAACTAGTGTTGAAAGCGCGCCGGTCTTGTATAAGCGCCGGAGTATAAGAGCCTCCAAATGTTTTTTCTCAAGCACTAAAATCGCGACTTTGAATAAGCGCCAGCGCCTGGCTTGTATATAGCTCCTGAGTAAGAACTTCACCGAATTGAAAAGCGCTCCCTCAGAGCCCTTAATCGCGACAGTACGGTACAAATCTGATGTCAACCCGCGCCAAAACCAAAAAGGGTGTTCCGGTCACACGTACCTACGACGAGCGACCTTCAGCTATCACCACGTGAAGAGTTGGAAATAAATTTTGTACGGCAAGAAAACTGAAAACTGATAACGATTCCATTAGATAAGTATTTGGTTCCAATCTATGGCGAGATATTTCCACCAGAGCGATTGATTTATATGTCTGTAAGGTTCAGCTCTCCAACACTCTCCAATATCCGCCGGTGCACGACGGTCGCCGCCCATCATTAGTGACAACTAAACTTCTGCTGGAGAGTGAAAGTTACGTTAAGTCTTGAGGTGCGCAGAGATACTATCTGCCGCAGCCTGATTTTAGTTCCACGCTATTTAGATAACCGCCCCATTTAAAATCTCTCTCTCGATCCTAGAAAAGGAAAAAAAAGGCTAGAGTTTATCATGGACGCGTCTCAGTTTTAGTCAAGCCGTAAAGTGAAGAACCCGAGCTTGTACATATACCCACGTGAGGAGTGACATAGCGGGGCGTTCAGTTGTCTATAGTCAAGGTCAAGTTCCACTCTCTAAACAGAGCTTTAGCGACTCCGTCATCTAGACTAGACCGCGCGCGCGATTTTTTTTGCTGAAGCAGCTAATCGATGGAAACGTAGAGAAGACGTACTCGATCAAAAACTGCTTCAGAGGCTTGTTATCAGGTATTATCAGTTAAATCAAAATATTTCAAAACATCCAGAAAAGCAGAATGACATGTCCTACGGGCTACAGCCGGGCACTGACGAGCAGACGCCGCTGACGTCATTTCAATCAGGTCGCAGCGCTTTTTAGACACCTTTTCTGTAGGACCCGTCTCATACCTTAGTATATAATACCGTAAACGCCGGGTGATTAGTATATGATCACATTGACAGTCGCGGATCCACGAAGAGGCTGGATAAGCCACGAGCGGACCCGCGACTGCAATGTGACATAATCTTACCATGCGCTTTGTTTTGTTTTTGTTTCTATTTACAACAGCAAACATTTCAACAGCCTATTGTTTTTTTAAAATGATGAAAAATCGGCCCAAAAAAAAGTAAACATTTTAGAGCTAAATTTGTGGAGGATAGCCGGACATGCTGATGTCACTAGACCCCTAAATTCGATATGGTGACATGGTCATTTTCTTAAAAATCGATACGACGACACGGACACGGACATCTAAGTGACATGGGCCATGGGGCATTTCTTGAGTCCGACATGTGACATGGACCATAGTGACATGAGGAAAAAAAAATGTTCGAAGAGTGCATCAGAAAAAGTACCATTTCAAACCTAAGCATTTCGCCAAATTTTTATTTTTTTTTTTTCTTGGATGGTACCCGGCTTTGCGGTGTCTGGGTCCTTAAAAATGTACCAGAATGCTCAAATTCGGGTTCTAAATATTTTCAAAAAACGTTTTCTCCCTTAGTGACGTGTGACACGGGCATTTCTTAAATTCGACATACGGCTGCATGGGGAGGACCCACCCGTCAAGGGCCCCATGATGACTCATACCCGCCGCGTTCAGTCAATCAACCGAGATCTTTTTCTGTGGTGGTGTAGAAGGATCTCCCCCCTGAGGTTACAAAGTCACCTCTTTATTTAAGGGGCTACGGGCCGCAAAGTCGCTTTCGCAAAGTCGCAAGAAATATTCAAGTCAAAAAGTCAAATTCATCAACTATCAGCACGGTCGTTTGAAAGTCATCAAGTCACCGAAAAACTCCTCTACAGTCACCTCCGACTCGCCTCCTCCCTACCCCCCTAAAGGGGGGTAGGGAGGAGGCGATTCCCTAGAGATCAGATAATTTTTTTTTTTTTCTCTCGAGCAGACCCCAAAGGCCCCCCCTCCCCCCCAAGTGCCCGCCCACCCCATAAATAGTGCCCCCTTCCCCCCCTCCCCTCCCCATGCATCTTAAAGTGCCCCCCTCCCCCCCCCCCCCCCTGCCCCTCCCCCCCCCATAGAAGCCTCCCATTGGCTAGTCCAAGTCATGTGACCAAAAGGAGGGCATGGTCTGTCTATTGTCTATATTATGCAAATGAGGGAGGGGGTCAGGTCACGTGACCAAGGGGGTGTGGCCTATTTTCCAAATAAAGAGCGCTTCCGGTCACGTGACCAAGGGGGTGTAGTCCTATTATGCAAATGAGGGAGTCACGTGATCCATTATTATGCAAATGAGGGAGTCACGTGACCAAATGGAAGCCTCTGATTGGCTGGTGATCAAAGGGGCGTAGTCTACTATGCAAATGAGGGGGTCACGTGATCAAGGGGGCGTGGCCTATTATGCAAATGAGGGGGTCACGTGACCAAATGGCGGCCTCTGATTGGCTGGTGATCAAGGGGGCGTGGCCTATTACGTAATTATGCAAATGAGGGGGCGTGGCCTATTACGTAATTATGCAAATGAGGGGGTCACGTGACCAAATGGAGGCCTCTGATTGGCTGCAGGTCGATTGAGTAATAAACAGTAGTTAACTATAGTCCCGTTCCGATACATACAATACTACTATTATCAACAGATAGGACAGGGAGGGGGTTGTTTGATTTCACATGGACTTGTGAACCCGATCAGATTCAACCTTCCCTCAAATGTGCCAAATGTCCCTCCTCCCATTTACCTTTCCTGTCTGTCTGTCTCTGCCTCTGTCTTTCTCTGCTCACCCAACCCCCTATCGCTCTGTGTCTCTCTTTTTCTTCCTCTCTTGCAACAAGGGACAAACTGACCAAGTGAGTGATTTGACTCTGCCCCCGGATACCGCCCAAATTACCTGTAATCTTAAAAAGACCATATTTCCTGTAGTCTTAATCAGATTTCATGTCTATAATCCAGATGGCACCACTGTAAGTCAAGTCATATTTCCCGTTGTCTTAACTGTGGCCATGCATCATAATAGAGGCCCCATATCTAATGCTAGCAAAATATCTCAATTAGAGCAAATATCATCAGTCAGGGAAAAAGTTATCTCACTTGAGGCGATTCAGCAGGGCCATGGAAAGAGGCTATTCGCCTCTGGAAACACAATAGAATACTTTTTTAAAGGCTTTATTCGTTGTGTACGAAGCCATTTTCTGCATGGCCATGCATCATAATATAGGCCCCATATCTTATGCTAGCAAAATATCTCAATTAGAGCAAAACACCATCGGTTAGGGAAAAAGTTATCTCACTTGAGGCGATTCAGCAGGGCCATGGTGAAAAGCTATTCACCTATGGGGACGCTCCAGAATAGGGAGGCTTTTGATCTCAATTTAACCACTTATTACCATGGCATCAATTAAAGCAAAGTTTAATCAGTCAGGACACAAATTAACAGCAGGTAAACTAGGGGTAAATGGGTTCAGATTAGTGATGTTATCAGTTTTCAAAAAAAAAAGGGTGTGTGGGGCAGAGCGGCTGATATAGGTCAGTAGTGATTTGCATAAATTGTTAATGCTCTCATAGTTGCTAGCTTGTTCTGGGTAACATTAATGTATGTAGCAGTACTATTCTCTCTACTGAGACCTTTACAGAAATCTTCATCTAAAAATTGTCATGTAGGGGTCATCATACTCTTGTGGACTCCTGCTTGGAGAGTGGAGTGGGCAGCAAGACCGTTCTCTCTCCAAGCAGGGGTATACATAACTAAGGGCATCTGTGTGAGAGGAGGTTTAGTTCAGACAAACACAACCAGGGGGCAGCGCTTCAGAACATCCTTACAGCAAACTGCATCCCGAGGGAGTACTCATTTTTAAACAACAGGGGGTGGTCGAAAAAAATGCCCCTTAAGGGAGCTAGATACAGACTGGGAGCTCCCCTGTGGATGCTTTGAGAAGCTTCAGAAACTGTTCTGGGGCACCTGGTGGATGTGCATACATACACCAATTTGGAAAATATTTTAGTAGTTTTCTCCAAGCAAGCCTTGAACTTGCGATCTCAGGATTGACAGGCAGACTTGCTACTACCGTAAAACCTCGCGTATAAGCCTAACTCGCGTATAAGCCGCACCCCGACTTTGGGCCGATCCTATAAGCCGCACCAGTGATCTGATTATGGCGACTTTTATACTGTACTATAGTAGCGAAAACTCGCATATAAGCCGCACCCTGACTTTGTGGCGATCCTATAAGCCGCACTAGCTATCTGATTCGTGTACAAGCCGCGGCCTATACGCGAGGTTTTACGGTAAGCTAACCAGACAGGTGTCTGTGAGGACTACTGTTATGGTCAGTAGTGCTTAGCATGTCCAGTTTGGAAAACTTTTCCAGCGTTCTCCAAGAGGGCCTTGAACTCCCAACCTGTAGATCAAGAGGTAGCCATGCTAATGACTGAGCTAACCAGGCAAGTGTCTGTCCACAGATATAGGTAGGATCTAATGACTGGAATATCAGCGAATGATGTAGTTTGTCAGGTGGCTCTTGTCCATTTTCTAAACATTGGTGCTGTTCTTTTGATATATTACACCTACTGTAAAACCGTGCATATAAGCCACGGCTAGTGCGCGAATCAGACTCAGCTTACTTTTGATACCAAACATGCCTATATAGGGTGCGGTTTATAAGAGAGTTTTTATAAGTATACGACAGTACAATTTTCAGACCCCCTCTGCGGCTTATATAATGTCAAAGTTAGGGGTGCAGTTTATACGCGAGTTAGGCTTATACGCGAGGTTTTACGGTATCATCTATAACTATTTTCTGGTTTGGTGAAGAATCCATGGTTTGATAATTTTTAATGAAGGGATTATCTTGCAAATTTCAAGCAAGTCCCCAACATCTAACTCAGTAGTTTCAACCCTAGTGAGAAATAATGTGCTAATCACGATCTAATAAAATGCTTATTACATATAAGATCCTAAGAAATATCCTCAGTATCCTAACTCAAGTAATTTACTGTCATGAAAAACATCTTGATGCCTTGTTTTATGTTGAAATGATGTCTAGGATTTCTGTAAAAAGTCCCACCAGGTGGGAAGCCTCTACTCTGGTATGGGCCGATATATCTCTTTTTTTTTCCTGTGGTATTTATATATACAGGAAAATGTGAAGCTATTTTTAAGAGGTTTTCTGAGATTGTATCCAGTACCCTTCATGAATTACAACACGGACACAGATGTACATGTACTCATCAACGTTGTCTTTATTCCACAAACACACATTCATCGCGACCCGCAGGCCGCCAGTAGACGTAACTTACACGGCCGACTGTAGAGGCTCGCTGCCACCCCCGGTTACCGCACCATGTTAGCAGACCGTATTCGACGTAATACACCCAATAAGCACACCCCTCCCAATATGGCCCGATCTCTGGACTATAAACAACCAAAAACATGCCAAATTTTGAGCCCAATTGTATCCAAACTATTAAAATGAGTAATGGCGATTACGGTATACAACGAGCGGCCTGCAGAATAACACCTGCATTCTTATTCACCTATATATATATATCACCTCACTTCTCAGGTATGGTCCATCGAGATCTATACCAGCTTTAATGTTTTTAGTCTTCATATGATAAAGGATTCAAATTTATTCATGCCTAATATTTAGTTCCCTCTGGACATGCTTTCCGCAGACTCGCGTTACAAAAAAAGGTTGTTTTGATTAAAAAATCCAGAGTTAGAAATAAACGTTACTTGATAGAACCACATGGAATTCTTATTCTAAATAATGCTTATTTTTGCAATAACAAAAAACAATCGTTGTTATTCATTTGCTGTCGCTAACCTTTTTTTTTTTTGCCTTTGAGCGATACTTTGTACCATCACTTGAAGTTCTGTTGAGATATTAAGCCACTGGCAACATACACCAACAACAAACATGATACCCATGTCCACCTCTCCCCACCCCACTCACACCTCTACATGAGCAGCTACTACTATATGGCTTGTGTTATATCCTAAACCACGCGCATGAACAGAACTATGTTCAATAATCGGCAACGCAGTTCTGCAATATGCCTTGATTTCTCCATTGTTTACTTTCCGAGCGCCTCACCCCTCGGTGGGTGAAGGCTATACATACATACATATATACAATAAAAGGCTGTGTTCATTCAGTTACAGTGACCTTGACCTTGACCTAGTTGTCTGCATCTTCTCGTCCTTACGTTATGTGCTCGGCACAGTTTCAATGACAGTCGACTCCAACTTTCATTCTGACGTATTAAATACTTTTATATACACTCCTGGTTTATCAACACACTATCAGTTTGACTTTTGTATACTTTTCACCCCATCCATGTATCCAAGCTAGATTCTTCCTGGATTCGCTCGGTTTTATGGGTAAGTTACCATGACAACATGTACAAACATTTAGCACTCTGACGCTAAAAATTGCAGAATCCAGGCAGCCCAGTCCATGTGCAGACTCTGCTGGGAGAGTGGACACCGGGGCTGGCTCCACTCTCCACACACATACAGGGTACAACAACCTCGAGGGGAGAACAACCCTAGACTCTGCTTGGTGAAGGCGGTTTAGTAACAGCCATGTGCAGCCAGACGATGACCGGCCGACCATGTCCAAGTCTGGGGGGATTTCTTACATTTAATGCAGCTATATCACACTATATATATCATCCATACGTGTGGCATGTGGCACCATGCAGGCAGAATGGCAGCCCATGGTAAACACGCCATACATCCCTCAGCTATCACTACATATATACACACAGTCCATACATGGTAGATATGGTACAAGTGAGCCCCTGTATAAGGGTTATAAGCCAAGGACAGGGTAATTACCCAAGGCACCAGCCAAGGCTAATTTCCATTGTCCAAGGCTTATAACACTTGTGCAGCTAGTCACGTGTATCATATTTGACTTACACTCACAGTAGGAGAGACTGCTCAATGGACCGCATCCATATACAGCCATGTATGTAATACACAGTCGGGCCATGTTCTCTCATCCCCGGTGGTGTAATGCTCAGAGGTGTACACCCCTCATATCCGGCTCACAGCGAGCACCTCTTACTGTAGTCTCTGCTGCGTCCCGGGGCTCTATGTTAAATCAGCACGTTGTCCTCTCACTCTGCACGGTCTCCGCATGGTCTCTAGCACGGCCCACTGTTAATGCTAAATGAGTGAACACAGCGCCCACAAGGTCTATGATGAAGGCTACACAACACGGTCTTCTCACAAATCAACTTTGTTGTAGTCCGGTGGCAAATCGTTTCGTCCATTGGCGCGCGACTCTGTCGTGCTCGTCGCGGTTCTGTGTGTACTGGGTGGCGATGCTGCCGACCAGAGGGTCGGCCGGGTTACAGTCTGTGAGCAGGGAACAAATGGACAGCAGCACTTTGGAGACGGTGAGGGCGGGGCTCCAGTTCTCCTTGAGGATGTCCAGGCAGATGGCACCAGCACTGTTGATGTTACAGTGGTAAATCCGTGTCCGGAACGTCACCTGGAACAGGGAAGGAAGGCGGTTTAGGTTTAATGATTCATATTTTTCAGGTTTAGGTTTAATCTTTTTTTAATTTGTAAACTAGGAATGTAAAGTGACAAAAAGTGCTTGCCAATACAACACATTCAAATTACTACAGGCCATGTTTTAGGTTTTAAGTTGATCTTAATTTGGAAAATAAGAATGTAAAATAGCAGCAAGTGCTTGCTAATTGTACACATTTAAACCGTTTACAAATTACTTGAAGCCTTTGACATATTTTTATATGCTTATGTTAAAACATCTCTCGATTAAATGAAAATTTGATTTTTAGAAATTTAATCTATATTAAAGGATAATTTGATAATCAAAAGTTTTTTTACACATTTCTGTAAACTATAAACTAATAGGACTATACCAATCTCGGGGGAAAAACATTCTGGGCTCGTCCGGGATTTGAACCCGGGACCTCTCGCACCCAAAGCGAGAATCATACCCCTAGACCAACGAGCCAGCTGTGCTGGGTGTGCTTATGGAGTCTGTTTGATCAATAACATATATATATATAAATATACAGATCTATATATAGATCTGTACCCACATGATACAATACAGGACAACTGTTGACGCTGTAACTCACTGTTAGAGGAGCTCTAGGTAGTATAGGACACTTGTAGTAGTGAGGGGGGGGGGGTCATTTAAGAATTTTTCACAAGAATGAAATTTAAAAGTCCATTTGAATCAATAGAAGAGGGCCTAGTGTTGGTTCATCTATCAACACTTTTTCATGGTTTAGTTTAGCCAGTAACTCGGCCACCAGTTTAGTTCCTGTCATTGACACCAGATGGCGGCACCTGAGGGGCCTCCCCACCGTGCAGCATCAGACTCTATCACTGTGAGGAGGGGACTATGGTAACTGCAGTTACCAGATCACCCTTTAGGGATCTCCACTGTAGCATAGAGAATCAAAAGTGGTGATTACACTGTCTTTATAGCAGCTTGGGTATTGCATAGGGCCACTAAATATATCATGGAATTGTCTAGAACAGTACTATAAAGGGGTTATAGATGCAGGTGGACTATGGTAACTGTTTTGGTCTACAGTGGGTCTCAGCCAGTAGGACTGAATTGAACCAGGCAGGCCCACAAAAGCCTACCATTGCTAAAAGGGACGGCTGTGATGGATTTAAAGCCTGCTGGGCTGGGGGGGGGGGGGGGGGTGGAGGGAATGAACAAATTTGGCACATCCATACAAAAATCTACAACTACCCTTATACAAAAAGAAAATGACCACTCCGGCAGATAGTAAATGCAGCATGTACTGTATGTAGCATAGAGCCCTGCCCTGTAGCTGACCGCCCGGCCGGGACCGGGGGGTGACATGAGGCCACCTCAGGCCGTGCTGGCTGCAACACACCGCCTGCACCACTCGGAGTGTTAACACTTTGAGGACCAAGTAATGTTAGGTCTTATGGGCCCTGTGAACCTGCTGACCAGCTTTTGGCTGTGTTGGTTTTAATTCTATACCTGAATGCATCATGCCTAGGTCGTCATGATTCATGAATGCAGCCTCAGCGAGTAACTTGCCAGTGCTGCATTCAAGCATCAGGCCGACCTTATTGGGTTGAGACACTCCTGAAGTGTCGGCATGATGCACCAATGCATGACCGGAAAGTTACTCACTAGGGCTGCATTGGTGCCTCATGACGACAAATGTCAACTTTTAGCGACATGCCGTCCGTAAAGGGTTACATGTACACAGCAGGTTGGGTCCATGCTGACCCGGTTTAGCGCGCTTATCGACAAGAACAATGTGGATTTGTTCCAGAATTAAAAGTGTACAGTTCTGCCAAAAAGTAGTGTGGAATGTGCCCCCATTTATAATATCAAATGGTTGGGAATGTTTAAAGGGTTACCATATTCCACGTAATAAGCGTCCATTAAAGTGCCCATGGAATTATCTTAATAGCATTTAATACTTAATAGTTAAACTGTCGTGAAAATTAAGGCTTTTTTTATTATTCCAAAACATACCCCAAAAGGGGAGCTTATTAGGAGAAGGGCGCTTATTGCGTTGAATACGGTAAAGGTGCATATCGGTTTAATCCGCTAATTACCACTATCAAACATTGTGGATTTGTTCTTCAAAATTGATGTGTATAGAGATGTAATTTGGCAGCTGGTTTAAAGGTTTGAAAGCATCGTGTTAGGAATACAGATTTAAAGAAGTCTGAAACATAGGTCTTTGTGGGTTGGAAGGGGTAGTGTTAGGAAACATACCTTTGGGGGTTGGAAGGGGTAGTGTTAAGAAACTTACCTTGGGGGTTTGAAGGGGTAGTGTTAGGAAACATCCTTTGAGGGGTTTGAAGGGGTAGCGTTAAGAAACATACCTTTGGGGGTTTGAAGGGGTAGTGTTAGGAAACATCCTTTGAGGGGTTTGAAGGGGTAGCGTTAAGAAACATACCTTTGGGGGCTTGAAGGGATAGTGTTAAGAAACATATCTTTGGGGGCTTGAAGGGGTAGTGTTAGGAGACATACCTTTGGGGGTTTGAAGGGGTAGTGTTAGGAAACATACCTTTGGGGGTTTGAAGGGGTAGTGTTAGGAAACATACCTTTGGGGGTTTGAAGGGGTAGTGTTAGGAAACATACCTTTGGGGGTTTGAAGGGGTAGTGTTAGGAAACATACCTTTGGGGGTTTGAAGGGTTAGTGTTGGAAACATACCTTTGGGGGTTTGAAGGGGTATTGTTAGGAAACATACCTTTGGGGGTTTGAAGGGGTAGTGTTAGGAAACATACCTTTGGGGGGTTTGAAGGGGTAGTGTTAGGAAACATATCTTTGGGGGCTTGAAGGGGTAGCGTTAAGGAACATACCTTTGGGGGCTTGAAGGGTTAGTGTTGGAAACATACCTTTGGGGGTTTGAAGGGGTAGTGTTAAGAAACATACCTTTGGGGGTTTGAAGGGGAAGTGTTAGGAAACATACCTTTGGGGGTTTGAAGGGGTAGTGTTAGGAAACATACCTTTGGGGGTTTGAAGGGGTAGTCGGCGGTGAAGTGGATGTCGAGGAAGAAGACGCCTCCCTCGTAGACGGAGCCGGGTGGCCCCAGGATGGTCGACACCCACTCATACAAGTTGTCTCCTTTAGGGCCGGCACTGTCAACAGAGGAAAGAAATAAGGTGGATTAGTCAAGGTACATGATGTCACTCACTGCCTTTAATCACACAATTACTATTATATGCAGTCATTAAGCTCTAAGAGAGTATTCATTTTGTGACAAAAGGGGGGGGGTGCGCAGAGTGTGCGGAATATTTTACACACCCCCAGGAGTTAATTCTTTTTACCTAAATAACTCTATAAGTGCAGCTTAATGTTTCAATGCACTGCTGCATTCATGCATCATGCTGTTGATACATTCCTTGCACAGTCGGCATGATGCATGTATGCATCGCTGGCGAGTACTCGCCGGGCTGCATGAACGCATCATGCTGACAAAGAGGATAGTACACTGTACCATTATTACAGGTTTACCGCCAATGCTTACACAAGGTCAGCATTTATTAAACACCAGACCAGTAATACATGTTGTTCTTGCAGCACTACCTCCCTGTCCGGGTGCTACAAACCAGTGTAGTAGAGGCCTGGCATCTACTTTAAGGACCTACTTTACTCAGCGTATAGATACACACCACCCCTACTCCACCTGGCATCTACTTTACGGACCTACTTTACTCAGCGTATAGATACACACCACCCCTACTCCACCTGGCATCTACTTTACGGACCTACTTTACCAAGCGTATAGATACACACCACCCGTACTCCACCTGGCATCTACTTTACGGACCTACTTTACCAAGCGTATAGATACACACCACCCGTACTCCACCTGGCATCTACTTTAAGGACCTACTTTACTCTGCGTATAGATACACACCACCCGTACTCCACCTGGCATCTACTTTACAGACCTACTTTACTCTGCGTATAGATACACACCACCCCTACTCCACCTGGCATCTACTTTACAGACCTACTTTACTCAGCGTATAGATACACACCACCCCTACTCCACCTGGCATCTACTTTACGGACCTACTTTACCAAGCGTATAGATACACACCACCCGTACTCCACCTGGCATCTACTTTACGGACCTACTTTACCAAGCGTATAGATACACACCACCCGTACTCCACCTGGCATCTACTTTACAGACCTACTTTACTCTGCGTATAGATACACACCACCCCTACTCCACCTGGCATCTACTTTACAGACCTACTTTACTCAGCGTATAGATACACACCTATTGTATGGTACAGGCATGAATACCTGTCTCCGCCCGTCTCCGTGTTGGTACAACAACCACTACTCAGCTGGTTCCCCTACCCAGTACCTATGACAGACCACATTGTCATAACCTGTATGTGCCGAGACATGGGTCCCCACAGTTTTGACTGTGTCGCTGTGTTAATTTTTTATTCAAATGTACTAGGGCCTTATAAGATATCTGTGTCCGTCGATTTGTAAAAGGGCCATGTCACTGCGTCGATTTTTACCCATGTAGAGGCACCTGTAGGATATCTCCTGTATAAACTACACTTTAAATTGCCACACTGGGGTCTGATTTTTGTATAACCGGCGAGCAGCGCCCTCATCACTGGAAATGTGGTCTGAGGGTCAACATGTGAAATGTCCCAGTCAACAGACAAGGCCGCATCCATGCATCATGATGACAAAGGACAACACATTGAAGTACTGTGCACCTCTAAAGGAATAAATTGACTTACGCCCAGAGGTCTTCCTCTAAGGCCTAAAAAAAAAGAAGTTGTGTTCCGGTATCCCGACCGACCCTACGTTTTTGGGGCCGACCCTCATTTTTTTTGGACATTCTTTTAATTTTTGAGGAAATTTATGATATTTTTGGCGTTTTTACTGCTGAAATTGACATTTTTGACAAAAAAAAAAGAAGTAAAAAAAAAAAATCCGACCTACCGGCCCTGTTTATCTTTGGCCATGTTACCGGAACACAACTTTTTTTTTTTAGGCCTAACGTGCACAACCACAAACACGGGATAAGCATGCCATGCGATAACCATCCTACATAAACACCAAGGACGATGTTTAACCCTTTAAGAGCTGCATGGTGCACCCAACGCACAATGCAGCGCCCGCGAGTTGATAAGCACGTCGGGTCGGCATGATACACTCATGCAGTTACTGGTGAGTTACACGCCAGGGCTGCATTCATGCATCATGACAGTAAAAGGCACTATGAGGCCCTTAACAGGTTAGAGGTCGGAGTAGCTACTGTAAATTCTAGCGTTAAAGCAGCAAGCACCCCCAATGTTGATGAATCCTACAACCTGACAGGTCTGAAAATTGTTAATTTAGTACTGTGCTTTACAAGCAACAACTTTTGTATAAGCCCCACCCTATATTGGTATGTTTGGTAGCAAATCAAGCTGGTTCTCACTTGCGTACAAGCCGCGGCTTCGACACAAGCATTTACACTGGAGGTTATTTTCAGACGCTCCAACTGTAGACAGGTCAGTTCAGGACAGCAGCTGATGCCGTGTTTGTTGTGGCACACTGCGTATAACGGAGGGATATCCGTGTACACTGTGGACCTATCACACTGTCATGTAGCATCTCTACTTTGTCTTGGGGAGTAGTCATTATTTACCGTATAAGCCTAACTCGTGTATAAGCCGCCCCCCTAACTCATATAAGCCTGAAAGCGAGCCTGGAACATGTTACTTCAGTACTGTACTATAGTATCAAACACTCTCATATAAGCCGCACCCCTACTCTGGGCCAATCTTATAAGCCGCACCCCTACTCTGGGCCAATCTTATAAGCCACACCCCTACTCTGGGCCAATCTTATAAGCCGCACTGATGATTTGACTCGCGTATTAGCCGCAGCCTATACGCGAGGTTTTAACAATAAATTTGAGTGAATTTTTTGCAAGAGGGTGAAAAAAATGTCAGGGCACTACTTCCGGTCAGATACTCGGCTCCCCACAAACTGCAGGCCATACCTCAAGGCTGCAGGGTCAGCTGGTGTTGCTTGTTTCTTTTTTGTTACAAACTCCTCGCCTTTCTAGGGGGATGTTCTTCTTTATGATGCACCAAAGGATCACTGGTCAGTAAGTAACCGGCATGGATGCAGCACTGGTCAGTAAGTAACCAGCATGGATGCAGCACTGGTCAGTAAGTAACCGGCATGGATGCAGCACTGGTCAGTAAGTAACCGGCATGGATGCAGCACTGGTCAGTAAGTAACCGGCATGGATGCAGCACTGGTCAGTAAGTAACCGGCATGGATGCATCACTGGTCAGTAAGTAACCGGCATGGATGCAGCACTGGTCAGTAAGTAACCGGCATGGATGCAGCACTGGTCAGTAAGTAACCGGCATGGATGCAGCACTGGTCAGTAAGTAACCGGCATGGATGCAGCACTGGTACATGGAATTTACTCGCTGGAGCTGCATTCCCGGTGACAAGAGGTACGTCGTTAAAGCACTGTGCTACCCTTGAAGGGTTCCATTTATACCTGACCTTGGTCCACTCCCTAGCCCTCACCTTACCGCCCCCTGCTAAGACCTGACCCCCCCCCCCCCCCCCCCACACACACACACCTACTATAGTAGGTCCTATTAAACTGCCCTGTAGTAGGGATCAATAGGACAACACAAGCTGCCCTCCCCATCCCACAACAACTACGAACACCTACCCAACAACTAACTAGGCCTACTACTGTACATTTAAAATTCCTATGTACAATCGTTGTTTGGGGATATTTTTTCTTCTTTTAGCAATTGTCAGTTAAAAAACATGATAGGGAATGGGAACTGGTAGGCTTCCCTCCCTACTACCCGGTACCCGACTACCGGGTAGTATGTTATCCCCTTGACTCTCTTCACTCCTCCTCTTTTATAGTACAATATTAATCCCTCTCCGCACCCCCCTCCCCCACACCCCCACACACACACCTACTTAACCCCTACCACAAGTTGACCTTGACCTCCTCTCACTGTGACCTTGCAGTAGGTGCAGGTCAGATTGGGAGATAATTACTGTATCTCTTTAATCTACCCCCCCCCCCCCCCACTCGTGAGGTAGAGTTAGCCCTCAGTCTATCCCTGGTACAGGCCCCCATAGGCGTAACACTGGGGCTCCTTATTCTACCACAGACACAGGCCCCATAGGCTTAACACTGGGGCTCCTTATTCTACCACAGGAACAGGCCCCCATAGGCTTAACACTGGGACTCCTTATTCTACCACAGAACAGGCCCCCATAGACTTAGCACTGGGACTCCTTATTCTACCTATGACACGGGCCCCCATAGGCTTAACACTGGGACTCCTTATTCTACCTATGACACGGGCCCCCATAGGCTTAACACTGGGGCTCCTTATTCTACCACAGGAAAGGCCCCCATAGGCTTAACACTGGGGCTCCTTATTCTAACAGAGGAACAGGCCCCCATAGGCTCAACTATACTGGATAAATATTCATGCTGTACATATTTTCACGGATTTTGATTTCCGTGAAATTTGGGGGATTATTATGTTCAGCGCAATATCAAAGGTTTACGGTATCATTACATGTTACTACATGAGTGTTGACCTTGTACTGTGACTGGGTGACCTCTGACTGCTGGTACCTCCCGTGTATCACACACACACCTCCACACACCGGCAACAAGCTGCAACCCGACTCCTACACTCTCCTCCCCCCCCCCCCCCCACAGTCTGTGCACCCAGCTGCACCCCTGACACCAGGCCGTCTGTGCTGGGAGAGTGAACCCGACTCCTACACTCTCCCCACACAGCCTCTGCACCCAGCAGCACCCCTGACACCAGGCCGTCTGTGCTGGGAGAGTTAGTGTTAGTAAACACACAGCTGGGGTGAGACCGAGGCTGCTGACCTTCTGTGTGACCTCTAGAAGGTCAAAGGTCACGGGTCTGGGTGTGTGTCTTGGGGGGGGTGTACATGAAGTGAAGACGCCCTGTAGGGGGGAGACAGGCGTATAGAGGAGGGGTATTAACACTTTAACCCTTTAAAGACGGCAGGTCAATAAAAGATTTGTTGTCAAACTGCACCAAATGCAGCCCAGGTGAGTAACTCACCGTGGCTGCATTGGTGCATCATGCTGATCACACTAGTTTGGGGGTGTCTGAACCCGGTAGGGTCGTCATGATGCATGAATACTGGGCTGCATATATCATGACGACCACGGGCATGGTGCAATAATAATGCTGTATGTCGTCCTTAAAGGGTTAAGGACTGCACGTCTCACGTCCTTTGTCTTCCACAAATGCAGCCCTTGGGAGTAACGCGCCATTACTGCATGTGTACATACAGGCCCCAAGGTGGGCATGATGCACCAATGAATTGGGAGGTATTGTGCATCATGACGACAAATGCCTTGAGTATCATGCAGCTTTTAACCCTTTAAGGGTTATAACGTACAAATGGGCATTAGACAGTAAAGCACTATACGGCCCATAAAGGGTTAACCAGCTTACAGGTAGCCTAAAGCTGCTGGTCATGTATAAGGTACTGGTAGAATCGATAGGGGAGAGAGACCCTTCTCTCAACATTAGACTCCCCTTTATTCAGCCCTTATCGCGGCAGGTATCAGTAACAATGCGGCCACAGGCACATGCTGAGCAGGCTGCTGCTTTCTGGTGTCTTCTTCTGTGAAGATGGTTGGTTTCACAATATTGCCTCCCTTTTCTTTTCATTTCTTGTCGCTTTTCACCACAGTTTGCGGGCAGTGTATCTCGGCGCTGTGTGCTCTGTGTTACAGTGTACACACCAGGTGCGGCACAGGGGGCCGGGGTTGTATTGTCTCCATCTGACCCCCACATACACCAAGGTCACACCGCCTTACGTCAAGGTCACGGCAAGGTCACACCGCCTTACGTCAAGGTCACGCCAAGGTCACACCACCTTACGTCAAACACAATGTGAAACATGGACACTCGTACCTCCCCCCCTCCCCCCGGGGTTAGGGGAGGGTTGAGGGAGGGGGTGGAAGGGGGGGGGGGGGTGACAGGGGGATATAAAACAGTTTAAACCCATCTCTGTTGACACCATATACCGATTGTGCTGGAGCATGAAAATTATCAGGAATATCCTAAATGTTCATGCATGACCAGGACCCCCTACCTGAAATAATAAACCGCACCTAGGGTGTGAGTATTGGCACCCTTGGATAACCCGCCTCTACCGTAAAACCTTGCGTATAAGCCGCAGCTTATACGGGAGTCAGATCAGCAGTGCGGCTTATAGGATCGGCACAGGGTCGGGATGCGGCTTGTAGGTGAGTTTTTGCTATTACACTACAGTATAAAAGTCACCATAATCAGATCGCTGGTGCGGCTTATAGGATGGCCCTAAAGTCGGGGTGCGGCTTATACGCGAGTAGGCTTATACCACATACATAGGGTGCGGCTTGTACAACTTTTTAAAAAGTATATTACATTTGACCCGGTAGATCATGGATTTTCAGACCCGCTGTGTGGCTCGTACTGTAGGATTTGTCAAAGTTAGAGGTGCGGCTTATACATGAGAATTTACCATGCACAACAGAGATTTCAGCTGTGTGTACCCCACCTCTCATCCAACGTCACATTACTACACGTGTACCTTACCCGAACCACCCTGACTGACTGACTGACCACCTGTCAGTACAGCTCACTCAGCCACCCACCCCCTATGCATTTACCCCCCCCCCCCCCCCTCACACCCACACACACACCCGCCTCACGTATATCATATGCTGTGGGTCCAACCCCCTGACCCTCACCTCTTAAACTAGCGTGTTCCGGTATTTCTTTTATCTTTTTTTCTTCTCTCATACGACCCCCCCCCCCCCCCCATTACCATGTACCATACCCCACCCCCGCTACACCAGCGTTCTATCCCCTCACCCCCCCACCTCCCCTCCACTCTCCGCCCACAAGCCAGTTGTCTATTATTACATGGTCGTTACATCACTAAACATATGCCCGGAGAGTGAGTAGGACTATACTGCATCCAGGGCTACTGGGACTATACAAGTCTTTTTCTTTCTTTTTTTTCTCTCTTTTTATCTAGAAGTCCATATACAATGTACAACATGGTGGGATATATCTCATACATCAATAAATGTAAACATGACCAGATGGTGCTTAAACCCGCAGATCTTACTGCACGTCCAGTAACAGTCAGAGTGGAGTGGGGACAGGTACTCAGCTCTATATATAGGGGCGCTGGGCCTTCAAACCCGCAGATCTTACTGCACGTCCAGTAACAGTCAGAGTGGAGTCGGGACAGGTACTCAGCTCTATATATAGGGGCGCTGGGCCTTTAAACCCGCAGATCTTACTGCACGTCCAGTAACAGTCAGAGTGGAGTCGGGACAGGTACTCAGCCGTATATACAGGGGTGCTGGGGGCTTAAGGCCTGGCTTGTCTAGGGCTGCATCACGGGGCTGCATTCATGCATCATGACCCCAAGGACCCACTTAAGCCCTTTAGGGATTACATGTGACTAAATGGTGACATTTGTCGTCTTGCTACACCAATGCAGCCCCCGTGAGTAACTAGTCCGTGCCACTGACGCTAGGTGGTCTGGCTACCTAAGAGCAAGCATCGCCCCGCGCACAATATTTGTTTGTCTCGAAAAACTAGTGAGTAACTCGCCGGTGCTGCATTGGTGCAGCATGCAGACCCTTCGGGCGTGTCTCAATCAGAAGTCACTGCGGTACCTGTATCTGCCATGATGGCTCCTCTGCCTGCTCATCTCACAGGCCAAATTAAATCATTCCCCAACAGGCTAAAACCTTTCTATGAGACATTTCACTAAGTATATTGTGGTTATTATTTGTCAGCTCAAAGGGGTGACTTTAGTTCCTGTACTCCCTACATGGGGGCGCCACCACTTATTACCCCAGCGTCTCAACTCTGACCTCTGCCCCCCCCCCCCCACACACACCCACCTCCCCCAGGACCCCCCCCCCCCTGCTCCTCCCCCTCCTAGACCCATTAACCCCCCCCCCCCCCCCCGGCAGGCAGGCACATCTTGCCCCGCCTGTGTGTGTTTTATTTGTGTGTCTATCATGGATGTTTTACCCCAGGTACCCGGCACCCGTCAATCCCCGCACGTTTTATAGCCATGCTGCTGGCCTAAACATGAACCAACCATTCATGCACCTGGAACTCTTTAAGGACGGCATGCCACTAAAATATGATATTTGTAGTCATGATGCACCAATGCAGCCCGGTAGATAACTCACTGGTGCTACATCTGTGCATCATGCCGATCCTTCAGGAATGTATCAACCCCATAGGATCGGAATGATGCTTGATTGCAGCCCTGGCGAGTTACATGCATCATGCTAACCAAGGGTATGATGCATTAATGCGTTATGTCGTCCATAAAGGGTTAACGAGTAGAAATAGTCATTACAGGAATAGTACATTGATGTATATCGTTTCTAAAATTGAAACTTTGATATCAATAAAACTCAAATAATTATAATCCTAATTTGGCAAGTCTGAAAGTCCATGTCAATTACAATCAGACGTAGGCATGTCATTGATATCCAATTTATTTCTATTATTACCATTTTGGTCTCGACTGTTTTGATTATATTGATTTATGTTATAAACGACACTTGATATGTGTTATTAGTAGTGTAGCTGTGTTCTATAAATAGGGCATGCATGTTTCATACAGATATTAATGAGTGTATCAGTTTATTACAGATAGTAATGAGTGTATCAGTTTAATGCAGATAGTAATAGGAGTGTATCAGTTTATTACAGATAGTAATAGGAGTGTATCAGTTTAATACAGATAGTAATAGGAGTGTATCAGTTTATAACAGATAGTAATAGGAGTGTATCAGTTTATTACAGATAGAAATAGGAGTGTATCAGTTTATTACAGATAGCAATAGAAGTGTATCAGTTTAATACAGATAGTAATAGGAGTGTATCAGATTTATAGATAGTAATAGGAATGTATCAGTTTAATGCAGATATTACTAGGAGTGTATCAGTTTAACGCAGATAGGATAGGCGTGTAGGAGTGTATCAGTTTATTACAGATAGTATTAATAGGAGTGTATCAGTTTAATAGATAGTAATAGGAATGTATCAGTTTAATGCAGATATTACTAGGAGTGTATCAGTTCGATGCAGATAGTAATAGGAGTGTATCAGTTTATTACAGATAGTAATAGGAGTGTATCAGTTTATTACAGATAGTAATAGGAGTGTATCAGTTTATTACAGATAGTATCAATAGGAGTGTATCAGTTTGATAGATAGTAATAGGAGTGTATCTGTTTAATACAGATAGTAATGAGTGTATCAGTTTATTACAGATAGTAATAGGAGTGTATCAGTATAATGCAGATAGTACCAGAGCTACAGATAGTACTACATCTGACCGTGTTCTATAAATAGAGCGTGTATCTGTTGCCGTGTGTAGGTACATGTATCGATGTTCTGTCTACTGGCAGCCACTCACAAACATCTCCGCCTCTAGCCTCCCACACGCACACAGACACACACACACACACACACACACACACACGTATAGAGCCATCTGTAACCCCTTCACCCTTTAAGGACGGCATCATGCTTTAATGCATCATGGCCTTGGTTGTCATGATGTATTAACGCTAGGCCAATCCTACGGGGTTGAGACATCAAAGGGTCGGCATGATGCACCAACTCGCCGGTGCTGCAAATGTCATCTCTTAGCGGCAGGCCATTTTTAAAGGGTTAAGGGCAGCATAGTGCTTTAATGCATGATGCACCTATTATTGGGTATGCTTACCCCTCCCCCCCCCACTCCTTACCATCGCTTCCCACAAAAACTAATACCAGCACCTCCCCCCCCCTCCCCATTACTCATATTCTACCTCTGTATTGAAGATCTGCCCTTCCTTGATATCAACCTCGGTTCTTCTAATACTCAGTGCAAAATAGCCTATTACCCTCCTCCCCTCATCCATCCATTTACCCAGTCCCCACTCTGACACATTATCCCCCTACTCCCCAGTGCACAGTTAACCCTCTATGGGAAGCATACTGCTTTAACGCACCATGTACTTCTGTCACCAAATGGTGGGTTGGTCATCAGCAACACCCCCCAGCACTACATTACTGCATCATGACGACAGATGAGCATGACGCCTTGACGCATCATGCCTGGTTAGCCACTCCTGAACCATTAAATATTCAGAGATGTCCTACTATAGGCCATACGGCCATATTACTCAACAAGATTTTTTTTTCACAGCTTTTCATTGCAGGATGTTATTTAAGCCTCATCGATTTGATCACGTGTATTGTCCTTGATATCATATCCCCTATGCCCTTACTCAGGGTTTCAGACAGCCTCCTACCCCCATCCACATTACCCCCCCCCTCCCCCCCTGCTGCCCCCATAACCCTGCACAGACTACATGATGTGTCAGGGTTTCATGTTCATGTATCACCATGACACACCAATACAGCGCCGGTATTTACCCTGTGTTTAAGATGGCTACAAAAAAGTTGTATAAAACTGACATGAAGAATCAAAGAAAAATGTATTTCCGATGGGTCAGACGGAACCCTTGACATAGACATTTATCCTCCTTCCTAGGTCTACCAGGCGAGACTGTTTTCCCTACTTTAATGTACATAATGTAAATCAATCTACCCGATGAACCATGCTTTGTTGTAAATAACTTATGAATGTTAATTTCCATCATAACACTGTGATACCCATACTGTGAAACTCATGCACAAAATATCTGTATATAAATTGTACTGCCATGTCATCTATGCCTAAGGTTACTGATGCTGAAATGACTATATGTACACATTACAACATATTTGTAACTGAAAATCAAATTGATGTTATGAATAAAAAAAAAAAAAAAAAGTGTAGGTCAGCATGGTACCGGTTTGCTGCACTTAGGGGGGGGGGGGGTTGCCTGCGAGGGCTGCATTCACGCATCACGATTACAAAAGTGCATGGTACATTAAAGTGCTATGCTGCCCTTAGAGTGTTACCCCCCCCCCCCCACACACACACACACCTACCTCCTCCACCTTTGTACCGCGCTGTAAGAGCCCCCTGTGTGCTGACTGTGTGTGCAGCCAGCCGTGACGTCTCTATAGTCCAACCTTAACCTGCCCCCCCCCCCCCACACACACATCCTCACCCCCCCCCTCCCCAAGACACCTACCAGCTGACTCTGTCATCTAGAGGGGAGGCACAGGTTCACTACAGCGCTGTGGTAGCAGGAGCTGTGTGCCCCTACATGGGTACCCGTAGTTTTTACTGTGTCGCCGTGTCGATTTTTAGCAAAAGGGACGTGTCGATTTTTATCCCATACCATTAGTATACACCCTACTTCATGTGTCCATGTCCGTCGATTTTCAAAAGGGCCGAGTCGCCCGTGTCAATTTTTAAAAGGGCCGTGTCGCCCGTGTCGATTTTTTTCCATGTAGAGGCACAGCTGTGGTAGCCGAGGGAACTAGCGACGCCCTCTGGGCAAGATGGCTGCCTAGTGACGTCCTCTGTGGACAAGATGGCTGCCTAGCAAAGTCATTCGGGGACAAGATGGCTGCCTAGTGACGTCCTCTGTGGACAAGATGTCTGCCTAGGACAAGATGGCTACCTAGTGACATCCTCTGTGGACAAGATGGCTACCTAGAGACATGATCCAGGGACAAGATGGCTGCCTAGTGACGTCATCCAGGGACAAGATGGCTGCCTAGTGACGTCCTCTGTGGACAAGATGGCTGCCTAGGACAAGATGGCTGCCTAGTGACATCCGCTGGGAACAAGATGGCTGCCTAGTGACATCCTCTGTGGACAAGATGGCTGCCTAGTGACGTCCTCTGTGGACAAGATGGCTGCCTAGTGACATCCTCTGTGGACAAGACGGCTGCCTAGTGACATCTTCTGTGGACAAGATGGCTGCCTAGTGACATCCTCTGTGGACAAGATGGCTGCCTAGTGACATCCTCTGTGGACAAGATGGCTGCCTAGTGACATCCTCTGTGGACAAGATGGCTGCCTAGTGACATCCTCTGTGGAAAAGATGGCTGCCTAGTGACATCATCCAAGGACAAGATGGCTGCCTAGTGACGTCCTCTGTGGACAAGATGGCTGCCTAGTGACGTCCTCTGTGGACGAAATGGCTGCCTAGTGATGTTGTTTGGGGACAAGATGGATGTCGAGCAACGTCCTTTAGGGACAAGATGGCCGCCTAGCGACGTCCTCTGGTGACAAAATGGCTGCCTACACCGGGTGTATAGTAACAGCAAAGTCCTTTTGGATTTTCCAACCACTTTGAATTCTGCCCTTGACAATACTCCTATGCTCAGCCCCGCCCTAATTACCCTAATAAAGTGCAACCCAAGCCAACCCTGACCTGGGGCATTTACTGAGGACCATGCCACCCCGCCCCTCCTCTTTACCCATGAGGTCAGGACGTCACTCGCCTTTGCCGCCATCATGCACAATGTTTTATTGAAGAATTCTGACATCGTAGGTTCTTAATAGGTGTGGACTGCTCTGCCACCAAGGCCCCCTTATGGCCCTTATCCCCTTGGTCAGCGATACTGTTTGCCATGATTGTACATGCTTTGACAGAAAGGGTTAATGGCACTTCGGCAGGTAGTTAATGGTTAATACAGACATGGCCTTCTGTCAGTGTCTCAGGGGCTGCTGGGGTGGGAGATTACTCTAATCTCATCTGTCAATGACACATCAAACCCAGGATCAAACCCGCCCAGCCCACACTGCCATCCCCACACACGGGCACGGGCATACATGGGCACGGCCACAGCCACGGGCATGGGCACACACGGGCACGGCAACACACGGGCAGAGTGGTAGGTCACCGTCCTACCCAGACTCCTGCCACAAATAGGTAAGGGTCCTGGTGGTACCTAGTCCCGTACAGACTCCTGCCACAACTAGGTAAGGGTCCTGGTGGTACCTAGTCCCGTACAGACTCCTGCCACAACTAGGTAAGGGTCTTGATGGTACCTAGTCCTGTACAGACTCCTGCCACAACTAGGTAAGGGTCCTGGTGGTACCTAGTCCTACCCAGACTCCTGCCACAACTAGGTGAGGGTCCTGGTGGTACCTAGTCCTGTACAGACTCCTGCCACAACTAGGTAAGGGTCCTGGTGGTACCTAGTCCTACCCAGACTCCTGCCACAACTAGGTAAGGGTCCCGGTGGTACCTAGTACTGTACAGACTCCTGCCACAAATAGGTAAGGGTCCTGGTGGTACCTAGTCCTACCCAGACTACTACCAAAACTAGGTAAGGGTCCCGGTGGTACCTAGTACTGTACAGACTCCTGCCACAAATAGGTAAGGGTCCTGGTGGTACCTAGTCCTACCCAGACTCCTGCCACAACTAGGTGAGGGTCCTGGTGGTGCCTAGTCCTGCCCAGACTCCTGCCACAACTAGATAAGGGTCCTGGTGGTACATAGTCCTGCCCAGACTCCTGCCACAGCTAGGTAAGGGTCTTGATCGTACCTAGTCCTACATAGACTCCTGCCACAACTAGGTAAGGGTTCTGGTGGTACCCAGTCCTGTATAGACTACTGCCACAACTAGGTAAGGGTCCTGGTGGTACCTAGTTCTGTACAGACTCCTGCCACAACTAGGTAAGGGTCCTGGTGGTACCCAGTCCTGTACAGACTACTGCCACAACTAGGTAAGGGTCCTGGTGGTACCTAGTCCTGTACAGACTACTGCCACAACTAGGTAAGGGTCCTGGTGGTACCTAGTCCCTCCCAGACTCCTGCGATGGCTAGCGTCTAGTCCTTACACGGCAGGTGTATGGCCTAACCTGTGTGTGACAAAGCTCTAGTGTCAGGGGGTCAGAGACGGGGCCATATCTAATCGATGACCACAGCAGGAGTATTTCCTACACGATACTTAGTTCTTTAGCTGTGAGCGTGAATCTGTGAGAAAAACATGTGTGTCCTTACCATTCAGGCCTAGATCCGGTACTGCTTACCATTCATAATACCCCAGCCCATACGTCTGTGGCGTACGGACCACGTATCACTGTGCTTGGCTCTGTTGCCATAGGTAAGCCCTGAATAAGGCAGAGCTTGCAGAGCACGTGCCTGCAGGGATCAAGGTCAGTACACTCAACCAGCAGAGGTAATATTACCTACAGTGTAGGGAACTGATGTCTGCCACCTGCTGTTGGTAACTTAGACAATATGGGCAATCTGAATGGCATCAGATGCTACACACTCAATTATATCCTAATCAAGTAATGTCCTGAGCATGAGGTGGCTAGTGATTCAGTTATAATGGAGAGATCAACTTATGGATTTTTCTTCCCTCTCCTGCTCACTGCAAGCCACTGAGAGAGTGTCCCACACTGTCTTATAAATGGACCAAACCTCAGTATATCGACATAAATGTACTGCAATCTATTCCTGCATGCACGTGCTGCAGAGTGCCTAACCCCCCACCCCTTCTCAACCCCTCCCTCCCCACACATCCCCTTTACCATGTAACAGCTCTGCAGGCACACCCAGCTTGAGGCAGGGACCGGGACACGTCTATGTCAGTGTGGGATGTAATACCTGGCTGTAGGCAGGGACCGGGACACGTCTATGTCAGTGGGAGGGAACAGCTTGAGGCAGGGACCGGGACACGTCTATGTCAGCGGGAGGGAACAGCTTGAGGCAGGGACCGGGACACGTCTATGTCAGCGGGAGGGACAGCTTGAGGCAGGGACCGGGACACGTCTATGTCAGCGGGAGGGAACAGCTTGAGGCAGGGACCGGGACACGTCTATGTCAGCGGGAGGGAACAGCTTGAGGCAGGGACCGGGACACGTCTATGTCAGTGGGAGGGAACAGCTTGAGGCAGGGACCAGGACACGTCTATGTCAGTGGGAGGGAACAGCTTGAGGCAGGGACCGGGACACGTCTATGTCAGCGGGAGGGACAGCTTGAGGCAGGGACCGGGACACGTCTATGTCAGTGGGAGGGAACAGCTTGAGGCAGGGACCGGGACACGTCTATGTCAGCGGGAGGGACAGCTTGAGGCAGGGACCGGGACAAGTCTATGTCAGTGCAGGATGTAATACGTTGCTGTAGGCAGGGACCGGGACACGTCTATGTCAGCGGGAGGGAACAGCTTGAGGCAGGGACCAGGACACGTCTATGTCAGCGGGAGGGAACAGCTTGAGGCAGGGACCTAGACACGTCTATGTCAGCGGGAGGGAACAGCTTGAGGCAGGGACCGGGACACGTCTATGTCAGTGGGAGGGAACAGCTTGAGGCAGGGACCGGGACACGTCTATGTCAGCGGGAGGGAACAGCTGTAGGCAGGGACTGGGACACGTCTATGTCAGCAGGAGGGACAGCTTGAGGCAGGGACCGGGACACGTCTATGTCAGCGGGAGGGAACAGCTTGAGGCAGGGACCGGGACACGTCTATGTCAGCGGGAGGGAACAGCTTGAGGCAGGGACTGTGACACGTCTATGTCAGCGGGAGGGACAGCTTGAGGCAGGGACTGGGACACGTCTATGTCAGCGGGAGGGACAGCTTGAGGCAGGGACTGGGACACGTCTATGTCAGCGGGAGGGACAGCTTGAGGCAGGGACCGGGACACGTCTATGTCAGCGGGAGGGACAGCTTGAGGCAGGGACCGGGACACGTCTATGTCAGCGGGAGGGACAGCTTGAGGCCGGCTGAACGCTTCACTCCATCATTGACTCTATGACACCAGAGACCGCTCTACATGTAATCATCTAGAGTAGATCTCTCAGTCATTGGGAAATGTTTGTTTATAACATTATTTCATTCATATCTTTTTATTTATGTAATGCAACTATCACAAAAGCACAAAAAAAAAACTATAACAAAAGCATGCAGCGTATTAACCTTTTGTGAGGGTGACATCATGTCTCAAGGCTTCACGATCACCTGTAGTCATAATGCACCCCTGTAGGGCTTGTGAGGAACTGTCCAACACTGCGTTGGTGCATTGAGAGTGGGTTTGACATGATGTGGATACATTAATGTATCATGACCACAAGCAGACGCTGTGCATCAAAACAGTGCGCTGCCCTTACAGGGTTCAGCATGATGACAGACTCTGTAGGCGGGTTGGGTGGGGGGTATGTCGTGTAGGGGGAGCATTCATTAATTATTGACCCGTGTCTGTACAAGAAGCCGCTGGTTCTCCCCAGACACACTGTTATTGCGGCCTGCTAATGCCATAACCGGCTAGTCTGCATCACAGCACAGTCACACATTGTGACAGTGACACATCACACACAGTCACACATTGTGACGCTCGGTGACACATCAGGACACACGGTGACATAGTGACATATCATAACACAGTGTGACACCTCATGACACACGGTGACACATCATGACACACGGTGACACATCATGATACACGGTGACACATCAGGACACACGGTGACATAGTGACATATCATAACACAATGTGACACCTCATGACACACAGTGACACATCATGACACACGGTGACACATCATGACACAGGGTGACACATGGTGACACATCATGACACATCATGACACATGGTGACACATCATGACACACAGTGACACATCATGACACACGGTGACACATCATGACACAGGGTGACACATCATGACACAGGGTGACACATCATGACACAGGGTGACACATCATGACACACAGTGACACATCATGACACACGGTGACACATCATGACACACGGTGACACATCATGACACACGGTGACACATCATGACACAGGGTGACATATCATGACACAGTGTGACACATCATGACACAGCGACACATCATGACACAGGGTGACACATCATGACACACGGTGACACATCATGACACACCATGACACACGGTGACACATCATGACACACGGTGACACATCATGACACACTGTGACACATCATGACACATCATGACACATCACGACACACCGTGACACAGGGTGACACATCATGACACACGGTGACACATCATGACACACCATGACACACGGTGACACATCATGACACATGGTGACACATCATGATACACGGTGACACGTCATGACACACGGTGACACGTCATGACACACGGTGACACGTCATGACACACGGTGACACATCATGACACACAGTGACACATCATGACACACCATGACACACGGTGACACATCATGACACACGGTGACACATCATGACACACTGACACATCATGACACACTGTGACACATCATGACACACCATGACACACGGTGACACATCATGACACACGGTGACACATCATGACACACTGACACATCATGACACACGGTGACATCATGACACACCATGACACACGGTGACACATCATGACACACGGTGACACATCATGACACACGTGACACCTCATGACACACAGTGACACATCATGACACACTGTGACACATCATGACACACTGTGACACAGCATGACACACTGTGACACAGCATGACACACTGTGATACAGCATGACAGTGACATAATAACATACAGTGACACATCATGACACACCTTTACACATCATGACACACGGACACATTGTATACTGTAAACAGACATTTTTGCGTGTGTATATTTTCACAAATCTTGCATTATTGTAGTTTTAACACTATACAGGATAAATATACACACTGGGCATATTTTCACACATTTTAAAATCCACAGTAGATGATGGCGGCACTCTGCAGGATACCCCTGCTGTACTTTATGAATACACACAGAGACCTCACTGACCTCATATCCTTCACCCAGTGTCAAGGTTAGGCCATGCAAAATAGTGTTTCCAGTCGGTTGACTAGCAAATCGGTGCCGACCCTCTCTTCTTTTCTTAACTTTTATTTTGTACTGGTCATGTCTAGGTACATGATGCATTTAAAGTGATAAACACAGTTCTGATGCATAAGCCGGTAAGCTATATATCAGCGATGCATTGATGCATCATGGTGATAAACTAACGTAAACTCGGAGGTATCCTGCCGTCCTTAGAGGGCTAAGGCAGTCACAAGAGTGACGACTGCAGCGCCATAGTGGTGGCAGCGGCAGGGAAGGAAACTAAATGTAAATCATCATTACACATAGCCCTGCAGCTTCCGTCTAAAACTGCCAATACGGAAACACAAAGCATTGTGGGTAAACTGTGCTAAAACACTCCCACAATGCTCCTGGGTTTCCCCTGTAACCACAACGGGAACGTTCAGCAATGATGTCACTGACTGAAGGTAGGGCCGGGGGCAGGGTGGGAGGGGGTTTGGAGTTCAGTGATAAATATGACCCGGGCCATACATCTGTATAGGAATCTGGAGCTATGCCCAGTGGGTCCGCCATTTTAAATTTCGCTGGTTGAGGTAAAATCTACTGATAAGACATGCCATGATGGGTACAATTAGGGGACAAACAGGGGACAGGCTAGTAACAGTCTTATCAGCTCTTATCAGTGAGGGCCGCCGCAACCAGCTACAGTCCCGACTAGGCCCTATAGGGGTCAAGCTAATTGTCCTGTGGGCGCGGCCATTACTAAGCTGGTACTGGCGGGATGTAGAAGTGATAACACCTGTCTATAGACCTACAGGCTCTTGTACAAAAAAGCCCGAAAATAGGCGGCATCAATTGGGAATGTTCCCGAGCCACAAAGTGCAGTACCAGGCGGGTATCAGAGCTGTAAATTCCCGCTACCGGTACCGGGTGCGGCTTATAGGAACAGGACAAAGGCAGTGTGCGGCTTATATGCGAATGTTTAGATGTACCGGGTGTACTACATTACTAAAGTCGCCATAATCAAACCACCTAAGAGGCTTATAGAATGTTCCCAAAGTCTAGGTGCGGCTAATACGAGACTCTACGGTAATACTAGTATGGTGGTGCTGAATACCAGAGTCCAGTGGTCGGCGGGACAGGTGGGGGGGGGGGGGGGGTGTCGTAATTATAAACACACATTTGCTGACAGGACAGAATGCAGCAGGGGATGGTTTTATACTGAGACACGGCCACACACACCTTATTTAGTTATTAACGTGCAGCACACCAGTCACTGGGGTGGGACGGGGGGAGGTACCTCACTAATGTAGAGGGGGGGGGGGGGCCAAAAAATGTGGACCCCTCTTGAAGGGCGACCACGAAGGGGTCACCCCCTTACAGCGAAAAAAACTGTGAAGCTCCTTTCGTGGGGAGGGTTTCGGTGTGGCTCATTTTGAGCACTTCCTTATCATAGCTACAAGCATAGGTAGCATAGGGTGTCAATCTGTTAGGTGTGTAAACATGTGGTATCACGTGCATGTCTTAGATACGTAAAACAACACCCCTGTAGTGTTGTGGGATAATAGAGTGGGAACCTGGTGTACAATGTGTACACCCAGCCCCCCCCCCCCCCAGGGGGTACCTGTTAACCCTTTAAGGACGGATGTAGTTAAAAGATGACATTTGTCCGCGAGTAACTAGCTGGGGCTGCATCGGTGCATCAGGACGACCCTTAAGGAGTGCCTCAACCTCATAGGGCCGGCATGATGCTTGAATGCAGCACTGGCGAGTTACTCACCAGGGCTGTATTCATGCATCATGACGACCATGGGCATGGTGCATTAAGGCATCATGCCGTCCTTAAAGGGTTAAGCGCGCCTGCACTTACAGATTCCAAGTCCCTGTTACTCTCTGCGCTTATACATGTACAGGGAGCTGCACTTATATGAGTCCTTTTAACCCTCTAACGACAGATGTTGCTAAAAGATGACATTTGTCGTCATGATGCAGCAAAGCAGCCTCGGCGAGCAACTCGCCGGTGCTGCATTGGTGCAACTTGCCGACCCTATGGGAGTGTCTTAACACCATAGGGTCATCATGATGCATGAATGCAGCACTGGCGAATTACTCGCCAGAGCTGCAGTCATGCATTATGATGACCATGGGCATGATGCATTAATGCGTCCTTAAAGGGTTAAAGAGAGATTTTGGGTTTCGGGGAGGGGGGGGGGGGGTCCTACACTTCTGCTTAAACGAGACCTGCGCTCTTTTGAAACCCCTGCGCTTAAACAGGGCATTCCGGTAGACGACAACATGTTTTTGTCGGTTGTTAATTGAGTGTGTTTGTTAGTAGGGTCTGTGCTACATGAGGCCGGCTCCGTGTTTAGTTGTGTAGTACCGCATTCCACCACCGTGACATACTGTGTGTATTAGAACAGATATTCACGGACCTTAGTTGGCCACCATATTGGGCAACGTTCAACAAGGAACTCACCACTATAGACCCATGCATCAAGAAAGGTTAACTTTGTCATAATTAAGTTGTGTTTACGTTGGTTTTAGCAGAATCCTTATAACATTGCTGGTTTTAAGAATTTTGAGGTTGTATTTATGAATTTGTCAGTCACGCCTTAGAAATATTCAAACACTTATGAACAACCTTTCTGAAAAGTTACCCTTTCTTGCTACAATGATGTACAGGGGGTGCGGGTGTCTATTGGATTTGAAACAGTGATAATGGGGTGGATCCGGAAAATGGGCCAATAACCAGTGACATAATTTGTAAACGTTCCCTTGCAGCAGATGAATGACTGCTAGTAGTATGTGAGTAGTGCTTTAATAGAAAGACTACACAATACAAGACTTCATAATACGTTTGTATTTAGTACATGTTGAACATGACTGGAAGTCGGCGTCCTTAGAACAGAGATGAGGCTCTATTGGACGATGTACAGTAAAGTACTGTGTTGTTTACCTTGCTATTGATCTCCATCTATACTACTATTACTATATGGTTTCAAATCACTAATCAATACATTATACATGGCTGATGAATTTTTTCAAAATGCCTCCGGTTTTTGTGTCTAGTTTTTTACCTCTAGTGTATTCCGAGGTCATGCGGAGCCCTTAGAATGCATCTGGAGCTTTTTCTCACCCCCCCCCCTTCTGGGCATCACCTGAGGTGAGTTACCTCCCTCGGTTGCTGCTCTTTGTCTCCCCCTGTGAAAAAACCCGGGGAGCAATATCCTCTTTAATAGTATGACAAACCCAGTAAATTATACTATTGACCCGCTCGTAGAGCTATATTGGTTGGGGTACAGGACTATCTGAATAATTTAAAGGGAATAACTATTGTAAGTCTAAATGCCCGAAGCTTGAATGAGAAAAAGCTCCTAGATACAAAACTATGCTTAGACTGTGACATACTATGTGTGTGTGAGTCCTGGGCCATGCCAGACAAGGATAACACTCAGTATCATTGGGGGAATAAACATATATTTAGGCATGACAGACCGGACATAGTTGGGGGAGGCTTATTGACATATGTTGGAGACTATTTTGGTCCATATTGCCAAAATGTACCAGCTCTAGAAGTTATGAACGGGGATATTGAAATACAAGCGCTAGTATTCGATAAACCCAAGTACAAGAAGTTTTTGATATTAAATGTCTATAGGCCCCCAAACCCTAATGCCAGTGCTGTCTTTGAAACCTTAACTGAGATCATAGGGGAAGTAGATAGGGATAAATATGAATTGTGGGTTATGGGTGACTTAAATGCTAACACGAGGGAAAGAAATTCGGGGCCCGCAAAGTTGCTATTTGATTTGTGTAGGACAACTAGCCTCCGTAGATTAATTGAGGAAGAAATTACAAGGCCCAATGAGAATGATAATGGGGGGACATGTATCGATCATATATTAACGGACTGCAATATTGTGAGTCATAGTGGTGTCCTAGATTGTCTGATAGCGGATCACTACGCAATACATGCATGTAGGAAGCAGACAAAGGAAAGAAACAGTCCTATTTCTTTTACAGGGAGATCATACAGAGGTTATGAAAAGGATGATATGTTTGAATATCTATCGGCTCTGGACTGGGCTATCTTTAATGGCACTTCAGATCCTAATGCTCAGTGGCTGTTTCTTTATGATGCGCTAATAGAATATTTAGATATTACATGCCCTGTGAGAGAGTTCATCATAAAGAAACAATGTGAGCCATGGGTCAGTCCAGAAACAATTGAATTAATAAATGATAGGCAAGAAATGTTAAGGGAAGTTAGAATCTCAAACAACAAAGCTATGTTAAAGCAGGTCGGAAAAATCAAGAATAGGATCCATAGACAGCTTGAAAATGGCCAAGGTGAATATGTAATACTGATGCTTGAAAGAGCAGAAGGAGATCCTGTAAAGTTCTGGCGTGAAATAAATGCCCTTGTAAACCCGGTGACAAAAAACCTTACCATACAGCTAGTAAATGATCTTACCGGTGAGGTTATTCCTGTTGATAGAACAGCTGACTTCATAAATGAATATTTTTCAAACATAGGCAATGACCTGTTTAGCAAGCTGCCTAATGCTGGCATTCTCTTTCCTGACCCCGTCTTAGATGTTGATGATGAAGAAGAGGATATTGATATTCATGACTTGATAAATGAAGATACTGTGCGTAATCTCGTTAAAAAGATAAATGTGGACAAATCTAGCGGCTTAACGGGCATAAATGCGAAAGTCCTCAAGGACGCCCTACTTTTTTTGGTCAAAGAATTAACTACCATCTTTAGGAATTCTCTGAAAGAGGGTATTTTTCCAGAATCTTGGTCCTGCGGAATGTTAGTACCAATTCCTAAGAAGGGAAATCTCACGAGTATAAAGAACTGGCGGCCTATAACGCTTCTTCCCTTACCAGGAAAGTTGCTTGAAAAGATAATACATGGTGTCCTCTCTGAACATCTCGAGAGAAAGCAAATTCTGTGTAAAACGCAGTTCGGTTTTAGGAAGAACAAGTCTACAGGTGATGCAGTTTTTAACGTTCTGAAAGATTTATATGATGCGAGAGATGACAGTAAGGTGACCGCGGCCTGCTTCATCGACTATTGCAAAGCATTCGACAGTGTCCACCACCCTAGCCTAGTTAGTAAAATCCTAGCCTTAAAAATAAACCGGAAACTAAAGAAATGGCTGATGGAGTACCTGGCTCACCGTTCACACTGTACAATAGCTAATAATTTTAAGTCGCAAAATTCCAGGGTAAATTTCGGAGTTCCACAGGGGTCGATTTTGGGTCCCCTCCTTTTCATATTGTTCATAAATGATCTGTCCGACTGTATTAAAAACTGCAATTACACCATGTACGCTGATGATGTTGTCATATATGTCTCCAATTCGGATCACACAGAAGCTATGCGCCTATTACAGGAAGATCTAGATAGAGTAGGTACCTGGTGTAATTCAAATTTTCTCACCATAAACACTTTGAAAAGTATGGGTATGTTTTTTGGCTCTGAAGGAAAACTCTACAATATAGGTGATCCTGTTTTGGTCATAAATGGAGTAACTCTTCCTAGCTGTAAGTCCTATCCCTATCTTGGTGTCGAGATTGACAGCAGGCTCAGCTTAACCCCCCATATGAATAAAGTAAAGAAATGTTTTGGTAACAAATTATATAAATTGAAAAATCTTAGTAAAAAATTGCCCTCAAAAACCAGCTTAAAGGTTTATAAAGTTATGATGCTGCCTAGCCTAGAATACTGCTCATTCTATACTGGCAGTGCACATTCTGCTGAGCTATTAAAAATACAGAGAATGCAGAACCAAGCCTTACGTTTATGTCTCAGGAAAGGGATAAGGAGTATAAGCGTTGTTGATCTACATAGAGAGGGTAACATAGAGATGTTGGAAAGAAGACGTAGGCTTAGTTTGTTACAACTTATGTGGAAGAAGGCACATGGTGGTGAAGCCCAAGAGCAGCGTAATGTCCGTACCAGAGGTGACTTAAAAATCCGTTTTGATAAAAGGAGGGCCAAAACAAGTTTTTATCAGAAATCACCTTACTATAGAGGAGTCTCCCTATGGGACACCCTGGACAAAGAAGTTCAAAAACTACCAACCAGGCGTCGGTTTAAACATGCCATAGATCAGTTACCACTAATACTTCCGCCAAGTTAGACCTACCAATCTTATCCACTATGCTTATGACCTGCTTGTCTATCTGCTCTATGTTACACATTTCGGAGTATCTTGCTCTCTGGTGTGTTCATTATATAATATACATCGACATAATTTTTACAGCCAACACCAACTTATGTTAAGCATCATAGGATGAAACCAGGAGCTATTGTACTTCACCTATGTGTGCGAAGAATAACGTTCTGTTACAGAACGATTCCGTACAATAAACAAATCTAATCTAATCATCTGACATTTATACACCGTAAATTCTTGTAGGGAGACTTTACATTTGTGGTAGCGAGACGTAGGAGGAATGCGTCAACAGCATACTGGTAGCATGTCTGACTCCATGTAAGCCCAATCATGGACCCGCTAAGGGCCTCAAAGTGATTAAATTCATGATCTATGAAGCAGCCCTCGTGAAAAATATTTATTATATGCTTAAAGAAGGAATAAATACCCGTGAAATTGCCGATTTTCACTCATCCGTGAAAATTTAAACCGTGAAAATAAGTACTTTCACAGTAAGTAAGAGACCAGTCTACAGTTACACTGGTACTCTCGTTCCCAAAATCCTCTGGTAACTGCCAAATGACCTTGAACTTGGGATTTTGCTGGGTTTGCGAGAGTATTAGACTGGGTGCCCAGCTCACTGAGGTAACACCCAGTCCACATGGTCAGCCCTTAGTCACGTCTGGGGTATTAACCCTTTCAGGATGCATCATGCCTAAATGCATCATGCCCTTGGTCATGATGCATGAATGAAGCCCTGTCGAGTAACGTGCAGTGCTGCATTCAAGCATCATGCCAACCCTATGGGATCAAGACACTCCCGAAGGGTTGGCATGATGCACCAATGCAGCACCGGACTGGGGCTGCATTGGTGCATCATGACGACAAATGTCATCATTTAGCGATATGCCATACTTGAAGGGTTAAACGAAATAGTTTTAGAGCAATCACAGAGGGCACTTTAAGATGGTACCTAGTACCCTGCACTTCTTGTAGATGTACAAGACCTGCGCTTATTTAATTTTATTTAAATGCCATTTATATCATACCGGTACTAAAATGGCTTTAATTTCAATACCGGTATACTCTCATTTGCTCTGTGCTTGTACCAGACCTGCGCTTATGCCTTATCATATTGAGACATTTGCGCTTAAACTAGCCAAGAGAAGAATTGTTTAAATTGATGTCCATAAGTTTTATATTTCTTTTAGAAGACCATGTGTTCAAAGTTACAATATTGTAAATAGAACCCACATGAATTTCGGCCCTGGGATCTCACCAGTTCATGCTTTATAGTTTAAACTCTGGGCCTGGGGTTTGAACATATCCATTCACAATCTATGCTAATGTTACACTAACGTCTAAAGCTATTGCTGAGATCTAAAGTAAACAGTAAAATACGATGTGCACAGACAGAAAACGTGTTCTTTATCATTTTATGAAGACTGTATGATATAAGTGCCCCCCAGACAGCTTGACGGACTGAGGGGGGGGGGGGGGGGGTTGTATGCCGACTTCGCCACAAGATATCGGCAGCATTTCCCAGTGATATTAGCGTGCAAAGGACACCCCCTCCCCCTCCCCTACTCTTCCTCCCCCCCCCCCCCCCCATCTACTACACCCCCCCCCCTTACTCCCCTCTCCCCGTGCATACTCGCGGCCTCCGGTCGGCGAGGCTTAACCCTTTGCACCCTTCACTATAGAGAGGAATTTTAAACCCTCACATCCACACATTTATAAACTCATTTCTATTGCTAATAAAACGGTGGCATAAAATGATAGAAGTCTGGAAATTTAAGAGTAGCTTACCTGCAGTTTGGAGGTGGGTCCAGGGTGATTTCAGCTAGTTCCTTTTGGATTCTGAAAGAGGATAAATGTGTAAAATAGATAAGATTGCAGAGGTCGGTCCACCCGGCGCTTTCCTCCCCGCCGCCCCCTCCCGAGCACGGTCTCAATATGGCGAGAGCCGCGACCTGGCTCATTCCGACTATATTCCAGGCTGGATTTCTCCAATAATCCCAAGCAACCCTCCTACTTCCCCACATAGATCGAAAGCCCAAAGATAGCCCTTTCGATCTAGGCTAGTCATTCCTGCATCGGTTTGGTAGTTTTTGTGTAAGACCCTGGAAAAGCTTATATGCAAATGAGCCGTGGCTTGTGTTGTTGGGCTCGGGTGGACATTTAATAACCGGGGTAGGTGGGGGAGGCGGGCCGCGCAGCCTGCTAGAAACCACTCTCAACCTGGCCCTAAACCCGGCCCTAAAACATCCCAACACCCCAACAACACACCCCAGGACGCACTCTCACATGTTAACAAGGCCCTGAACTATCTGGATCCCGGCTTATTTACCTTCTGACGCTGGGGGTGGACGCTTTGACGGGGGTCAAACTTTTGGTGACGGGCTTGTGTTCGGGGGATTCGTCCGTCCGTCGTCGGTTCGCCGCGCCCCGGGCTCGGCTAGTACTTGGGCTTCCACTCATTTTTCTACAACTTAAACTCCACGGATCCGGCTGTGATTTCCAGGGTATATCCCCGAGGTGGTGATCCAGGCGTGTGTAGAATCTTGGAGAGATCGAGTGAGATGTGAGAGAGTGGCAGACGATAAAACGGCGAGGAGTGGAACAAAGGCCGCGTCTAGTCACCACGAGTAGAGAGCCTCCAGTGAGGCCCGCGGGGGGGCGCACTCCGCACAACTCGCGCGTCCGGCCCGACCGGGGGGGCACTCACCAACCAAAGGTACATGGGGACTCCCGCCGCGGTTTGGGGAGTACCACTGTAGCTATCAACTCGATTCTTTTGGATATTTAGCTGAGTCTTTGAGGAAGTTGCTCAGTAACACGGAGTGTTATTATGCCCCTTAGTGAATTAATTATTATGGCATTTAATTCATCATTTAAAGTGAATGCCTAATTATAACTCCACGGAATCCTGTCCCCTCGCTACATAGTGACTGCAGATGCTGATATCATGATACATAACTGGTGAGCTAGGCCCTTATTTACCGGTATTCTATCCTATTCTACCACAAAGAGGGACATGGTCTTTTAAAAAATGTGATGCTTATTGAGATGCGGATTTATATGGGACTAGCGCATCCAGGTACCTCAGGTAGTCGGGGGCTAAACCCTAACTCCTTATCAGGCTAATCCCCTCCCCTCACACCGAGAACAAAGGTGCTGATAAGAAATTCACCCATAATGCACTGCTCTGGAGTCGGGTGCCTAACAACAATGCATTGCTCTGAGCCAAGATGGTGGCCCCCCTAGCCTAATGCGCTAGTCCCGTATAGGCTAGTAGCTGGATGCATTATCAACCAATGAGAAAACTTCCTAGCCTTCACTGCGGAATTCTTAGGGTGCATTATGTAAGAGCTTGTACCCATGTGACCGCTGGTATCAGTGCTTATCTCGCCAGTTACAGGCTTAAGTAAAGGATGCGCCCATGGGACGTCCAGCTTGACCGCTCCCCCTCCCCCTCCCCCCCCCCCCCGCCTCACCACACACATACATACACACTAGGTAGGCCCCTATCTCAGCTACTGTGGAGTGTAGGCCTAGTAGCTAGCACCTCCTCTACCCGGCCCACTGTTATAAACATGCCCCCCCCCCCCTCCCACCTCGCCCCCCCCCCCCCCCAACTCCAATAACCCCGATGCTCAGCTGTCTCTGACAGAACCCGTATTTAGTTATTAGTGTTTATTCGAGTTTAGGGAGTGTTCATTTATTATATGTAGTTACAGGGAGGGGGTGGTGGGTTATTCTGGAGGAGAGGGGACGTAACATATTATGGCCCTGCTTGAGGGGGGAGGGGGGGGGGGAACAAATTATGCCCCCTTTTAGCAAAAAAAAGAAGAAGAAAAGGTGCGTTCCTATAGGCGTCTAGCTGGATGCATTATCAACCAATGAGATAATTCCCTGGCCTTCACTGCGGAATGTTTAGGGTGCATTATGTAATAGCCTGTACCTATTGTGATGGCTGTATCAGTGCTTGTCTCGCCGGTACAAGCTTAAGTAATGGAGCCGCCCACAGGACGACCAGCCTGACCCCTGTAGTTCAAAGGGGGGGGGGGGGGGGTGAACAAAAATTGGCGAGGGGGTGGGGCAAAAACTATTCCACTTGCTGTCAAGAGGGGTGTAAACATGTTTGCACCTGCGCGCAAAATCTCACCAGCCCCCTGTCATGATATAAAGGTCCATGCCCCTGTGAAATGAACACTCCCGTACCACACACGGGAGTTTTACTCTCTACCCCCCCCCCCCCCCCACCTCCCACTACATTCCTCTACATACAGACCCCTACACCGCCACATATAGGTATGTTATAGCCCCATACAATATACTCCTGGTAATTAATTGCTGTTCATAATTTCAATGAGATATCCATAACCCCCTCCCTGCCTGGTCCTCCCTACGGAGGGGGGGGGGGGCTGGTAACAACAGGGGTGACGGGCGCGGAGCAGGGGGGGGCATGCCCCTCCCCCTCCCGGACACTGCCTAATTTTGTAAATGCTAGCATATGGATAACAGTATTCGTGTAGACCTTAGTCATTTTCCCACAATATTGCTTTAAAATGCATCAAATATGGTCTGCATTTTTAAATTATTCTCAGGGGCCATGCCCCAGACACCCCTCATGATTTTCAAAAGTGCAGTACCGTGCATTCTGAGCTTCATTTGGATTGGACCCTTTTTCCCCTTTTTTCATGAAAAGGGGTGACTTTTTTCACCCTACTCACGCACCCCCTCCCTCCCCTGCAGATAAAAAAAAGACTTCCAGTCTCTTGCTACCAGTGCCTCGGACCAGGCCCTCTCCCACTCTATCATGGTTGAACTTACATCATGACAATACTTGCTTTTTACATGTAACGTGTTTATTGCATGTGGATGTAAAAATCAAATACCACCAGCATGGGCATGCACTATCTCCCTCCATCACCCCCCCCTCCCCCCTATCACCCCTCCCCCCCTCACCCCTCACCCTCCACACCAGTTTGTCCGCCCGCCCCCTCCTATTATATGCACACTATTGACAATGTCATCGTAATTGGTGTAATTATCCTTCTACTTGTGTTGGAAAGCATCCATTTGTCACCCCAACATACACTAGGGAGATTTAAAACAAAAAGATAAACCATGGGACTGGCTGCCAAGTCTAGTTTAGCCATTGAACCTGACATTGTTGTGAAGGGCAGGGCGGCGGGGGGTGGGGGGGGGGGGGGGGGGAGTGGGACTGTGAGTGTGTTACACTGGTCTTAAACCCGCAGATCTTACTGCACGTCCAGTAACAGTCAGAGTGCAGTTGGGACAGGTACTCAGCTCTATTTATAGGGGCGCTGGGCCTTTAAAGGCACACATGTTGGTGCCCCTACAGCAACAGTAGGAGTGGAGCTGGGACAGGTATACTCCGTGCTTTATATAGGCTGGGTGGGGGTGGGAAAAGTCATTCTATTAATTCAATGGGACTCATTATTGGTGGATGGCTACTAGTGCTCTGGACTAAGGGAGTGGTCATTATCTAACAACAGGAGGACTGGATTGGGGGGGGGGGGAGACCTTAAATGTTAGCGGAGTAGGGGGAAGGGCGTCAGACAATTTCATCGCCTTTCATTAAAAAAAGCAAAATTACTGAAGGCCCCAATCACACAGGGCCCTGGTTTTGAGGGCCCCAAACAGAGGGTCCTGGCGCTGAGGGCCCCAATCACAGAGGGCCCTGGTTCTGTTACAGCTGTCCTGATTGGTGGATATTGGTACACCGGCCTCGGCATGTTACAGCTGTCCTGATTGGTGGATATTGGTACACCGGCCTCGGCAACATTGGTGGATATTGGTACACCGGCCTCGGCATGTTACAGCTGTCCTGATTGGTGGATATTGGTACACCGGCCTCGGCATGTTACAGCTGTCCTGATTGGTGGATATTGGTGTACCGGCCTCCGCATGTTACAGCTGTCCTGATTGGTGGATATTGGTACACCGGCCTCGGCATGTTACAGCTGTCCTGATTGGTGGATATTGGTGTACCGGCCTCCGCATGTTACAGCTGTCCTGATTGGTGGATATTGGTACACCGGCCTCGGCATGTTACAGCTGTCCTGATTGGTGGATATTGGTACACCGGCCTCGGCAACATTGGTGGATATTGGTACACCGGCCTCGGCATGTTACAGCTATCCTGATTGGTGGATATTGGTACACCGGCCTCGGCATGTTACAGCTGTTCTGATTGGTGGATATTGGTACACCGACCTCGGCATGTTACAGCTGTTCTGATTGGTGGATATTGGTACACCGACCTCGGCATGTTACAGCTATCCTGATTGGTGGATATTGGCACACCGGCCTCGGCATGTTACAGCTATTCTGATTGGTGGATATTGGTACACCGACCTCGGCATGTTACAGCTGTCCTGATTGGTGGATATTGGTACACCGGCCTCGGCATGTTACAGCTGTTCTGATTGGTGGATATTGGTACACCGACCTTGGCATGTTACAGCTGTCCTGATTGGTGGATATTGGTACACCGACCTCGGCATGTTACAGCTATTCTGATTGGTGGATATTGGTACACCGGCCTCGGCATGTTACAGCTATTCTGATTGGTGGATATTGGTACACCGGCCTCGGCATGTTACAGCTGTTCTGATTGGTGGATATTGGTGTACCGGCCTTGACATGTTGGCCACTTCACCATCAGCATGCCTGAGCACCTTCAGATAAGGCTGACATTTCATTAAGTACCCACACCTAGTCCTGATTAGCAGTAGCTTTAAAGTAGACGAGCACAAGGCTGTCATGTTATCCATTAATATAGGGATCTGCATTTAATTAGAAGTTGGATGTGGAAAGCCTATTTGGAGGTCTGACATACAACCCCTCCCCACACACACCTTAAATAAAGGAAAGACCCCCTATACTTGGTAGAAAACTACTTTGTCAATGGATCGGAGAATAGGATATAGGTAATGCACAAGAAGGGAACAGTAATCGGAAATAATAACTTTTCAAAGCCTGCATAGTTCTTCAGGGGCAGATTGCCAATCTCACAGCCTTTACATGGCATGAGATATTGCACAGCCTTTAGATGGCTTGAGCCATCACCCAGCCTTTAGATGGCATAAGCCGTTATGAGGAATTTAGATGGCCTTGAGCCATCACATGGGCTTTAGACGGTGTAAGACATCACTGTCTATAGATGGCATAAGCCATTGTGTAGCTTTTAGATGGCATAAGCCATTGCCCAGCCTTTAGATAGCATGAGCCATTGTGCAGCCTTTAAATGGCAGGAGCCATTGTGCAGCCTTTAGATGGCATGAGCCATCGCCCAGCCTTTAGATGGCATAGACCATCACATGGCCTTTAGATGGCATAAGCCATTGCCCAGCCTTTAGAGGGCATAGGCCATCACGTGGCCTTTAAATGGTATAAGCCATTGCCCAGCCTTTAGATGGCATGATCCATTGTGCAGCCATTAGATGAGCACAAGGCTGTCATTAGCCGACTGTCATCATGTATCAGTAGGGATCTAAATTCAAAAGAAGTTGAATGTGGAAAGCCCATTTGGATGTTGGACACCTCACCAACCCTTCAACCCCTTAAATGGATCAGAAAAAACACTTTCTGATAAGGCAACCTCCCTTATAAGCCGACCTTGAGAGAATACTATGAGCCGAATTTACCTACAAAGCACTTTATAAAAGCTCCCTCATAAGCCGACCACACTCTATAATATAATGCTTTAAGCTGAATCAAGCTTAAAATTTTAAAAAAGCTCAGCTTACCAGAGAGGTTTTATGGTAGGTAATGCAACATGAGACATATTGCACTACCTTCAGATGGCTTAAGCCATCACATGCTTTAGATGGCATGAGCCATCGCCCAGCCTTTAGATAGCATGAGCCATTGTGCAGACTTTTAAAGATGGCCTTGAGCCATCACATGCCCTTTAGATGGCTTAAGACATCACACAGCCTTTAGATTGCTTTAAGTCAACACGCAGCCTTTACTTGGCTTGACACATTGCGTAGCCTTTAGATGGCTTCAGACATTGCATAATCTTTATATGGCTTGTGACATTATACTGCCATTAGATGGCATGAGACATCATACAGCCTTTAGATGGCTTGACACATTGCATAGCCTTTAGATGGCTTCGGACATCTCTTGGCCTTTAGATGGCTTCAGACATTGTGTAACCTTTAAATGGATTGAGACATCATACAGCCTTTAATTGGCTTGAGACATCTTGTGGCCTTTAGATAGCTTGAAACACCATGAGTCCTTTAGATGGCTTAAGACATCATGCTGCCTTTACTTGGTTAACCAATGCGTCTGTACTGTTTGTTTTATGTGCCAGAACCCTGGGTCAGAGCAGTAATGAAGGAATCTAAAAGCAAATTGTCAGAACTTGCCAGTGGGGTCTAGTCCTGTCCTCTGTGTAGAGGTTTTACACAAAGGACTATGGGCAGAAATCACTGCTTTGATCTTTTGTTTCCTCACCAGCATCTTCTATTCGCCCTCTCCCTCCCCCCTCACAGAAAGGAGACATTTCTTAAACAAACTGTATTTACAACGATGTATAGCACTGGGATTTATAGATGTGGTCCTGTGGGAGGAGGAAGTGTTACATAACGACCACACCTCCCTCCCACATGTAATTATGTTATGTACCACAAAACCTTGCGTATAGGCCGCGGGCCATGGCTATAGTACGCAAGTCACATTGCCACTGCGGCTTTATACCAGGATCAGGACAAATGCAGGGTGCAGGTTATATGAGTTTCTAAATGTATACTACAGCACTAAATTAAAGTCACTTTATACCACAGTGGGCACAGAGAACAAAGCATTTCACACTTCTTGTATACTGCATAAGGCTAGTGGTATAAATTAGTTATAGGCCTTGTACCAAGCTGTAGGCGTATTCAGTGTATTTCTCTATGTAAAACTATGGCACGGTGACGTGGGAATTTTTAGGCTTTTAATAGTGCCAATAGTGACATGTGACATGAAGAATAAAAGAGATAGTGACATGTGACATGGCCATTTCTCAAAATCAACAGGGTGACATGGCATGGTCATTTCTTAAAATGGGGTCCCCATGTAGCATGTCGATTTTAAGAAATGGCCATGTCGCATGTCCATGTCGCTTAATAATGGTCATGTCCCCTGTCGATTTTAAGAATTGCTCATGTCCCCTGTCCCTATCTTTTCAAACCTCATGTCGCATGTCACTAATATAAGCTCCATGTCGCATGTCGATTTTAAGAAATGTGCCTCTACATGGGTAAAATTCGACACGTGCGACACGGCGACACGGGGGTTTTAAAATCCGACACGCGCGACACGGGGGTTTTAAAATCCGACACGCGCGACACGGGGGTTTTAAAATCCGATGGACACAGTAAAAGCAGGGATAAAATGTGACTGACACAGTAAAGTAAAAGATAAAATTCGACAGACACAGTAAAGTTTGGGATAGAATTCGACTGACTCATGGTGTAGGAGAAGGTGGGGGGGGGGGGGGGGGGGGGGGTCAGAGGTGTGACCGCCAAAAATGCTGTACCTAGAGATATACCTGGAGCTATACCTGGGACCTGGGATAGCAGGAGGTGTGACCGCCAAATGGGTAGAGGGGAGGGGGGGGGGGGGGTCAAAGTGTGACAACAAGCTGTAGTTAATCTACATACCTTTTCATAACCATTGTCTATCTGTTTTAAACCAGGGTATGCAATATAACAAGGCGTGAACTCTATTGTTCTGCCCCAACCACTGTGGTTTAATGGCACACGCATAGTATAATACAAATGTATATATCTATGTGATCATACAGCCCCACCTGTAGGCCGACACCGCCTATAGGCCTAAGCTGAAAGTGACTTTGAGAGAAAAAAAATTGGATTATATGAAATCATTATGATAATTTAGAAAAACCCACCTGTAAGCCGAAACCCAACTTTTGGGTCATGGGGAGCCCCTGGAAACTATTGTGGCCACAATTTCTACCCACTTTTTTTTTTTACAATTTTAGGTACTTTTCTTCATTGAAATACTCAGTCTTACACATGTATCCTGAAAATAGAAATTAGCCTACTTCTAAGGGCCTTAAATGAACTCGAAATCAAGTAATTATTCTGTCAAAGATATCCTAGGTAATCTTTTCAAATTAGCTTTTGCAAGTTACAGAGGGGGGCGTAAATAATGATGCCCCTTTTTAGCAAAAAAGCAACCACATTACTATAGTTCAAAGGGGGGGGTGTGTGTGAAAAATCTTCGCCGCCTATGGCGAGGGGGGCACCAAGCATTCCACATGCACTCGAAGGGGGGGGGGCATAAAAAATGTTTGTGCCTCTTCGCAAAATCTCACCACCCCCCCCCCCCCCCTGTAATCAATAAGTGAACACTCCCTAGGCCTAATCTATCCGTTTTCAGACACCCAAACTCAGGTATTAAATTCGAGACATTGCCATAGAATTTATGCTAATTATTCCTATATATGCCTAAAAAGTGACGCAGTGACGCACACCATTTTCTAAAAAGTGACGCGGTGAGGCGCCATATATCTCCTAAAAAGTGACGCGGTGAGGCGCCATATATCTCCTAAAAAGTGACGCGGTGAGGCGCCCAAAAATCTGGGTACCCATGTAGAGGCACAGAAATGGGCATGTCGCCGTGTCGAATTTAGCCATCCACCCCCATTAACTAACACACTAACTGCACACGGAGACCGTGTGCACGTCTAGTGCGTGCTGCCGGGTGCCGTATTGTGTGCACGTCACGAAGTGTGTCACGTGGACGCCGGCTGTAGTGTGGCCGCGTCCCGCGTGTGGCGCTGTGTGTGCTGCCGCCTCCGGGCGGGGGGAGGCTTGTGGGCACCAGGAGCAGGGGTTCTTTTACTTACCTCTCCACACAGGAAGAAAGTTAACAGTTAGATTATGGTTAGAGAAAAAGAGTAAAAGGACATTGAACGGTTGAACCTAACTTTCAAGGCCTAGTTACATGAATTTCTAGATTATTATCAGGTTACCAAATGTAATTGAATTGGAAATAATTTTATCGGCGGAAGGAGCAGGATGGGTTCTATACGAGAAGACATGATGCTAAGAAAAAGTGTATTAAGTTCGATTTTGGTTAGAAAAAAGTCAAAATGATAGATATACAATGGTTGAACCTAACTCTATTATTACACCTAGTTTACAGTAATCAGTTGGCACTTTCTCCACGTTTGCTTTTGTTGGGTGCAACTTTAATATATGCTTTGGTTTAGCCATATATGACTAACCATTAAGAACAGTGGTTCTTACTAGTTTATTTAGTAATTTTGACTAATTTCTTACGCTTAGTTAGTGCTCATTTTTTAACAACAGGGAGCGCGGTGACCCAAAGTCAGCACCAGAAACAAAGGCTGCTGGGAGATTTTCTGACAGTAGTTTTTTGCTG